>CM020181.1:5531081-5544037 GCA_009805545.1 Oryza longistaminata
GACTCAGGCAGCCCCGATGGACCTTGCGTGGATCATGTCCGTGATGTCACCTGCAGGAATGATGGCTGGTTCAAGTTCATCGAGATGGGATTCCCGCACCTGGATCCTAACGATGCGCGGTTGAACCGTGGATGGGAGGCCACCATGTTCAAGAGGAGGATCATCCGTTCAGATGATGATTGTTATTGACAATGGGAGCCGTGCGGCACTGTCGACTCTGCTAGCCTCCTCTTGCCTGCAGCCGACTCGTGCGTTGCTGATTGCTTGTTTCCTGAGATCTTTGGCTACGAGGAGCGCAAGCTTGCCCTGAACAATGTTTTGAGGTCATTCCCCACATTGGATCTGTACCGCGACGATGTTGTTTACATGATGACCAAGATCAAGGATGATGATCCAGATGGTTGGATCATTGCTGTCAACACTGAGAGCAAGAGGCTGGAGGGAATATCGCCCTTTTCGCAAGAAAGTTGTCATCTCCATCGCATCTACCAGCAATGTGACTTCTCCACAAGCACCTGATGATCAACAAGGCTCTAGGTAATCTTCTCTATATGCTTTCCAGTTAAGATGCAAAACCATATGTTAATTCTTCGCTAGTTTAATTACTGGGAGCATTTTGAAGTAAAGAAGCGTGTGCAATGGTACCAAATTAGTACTTCTGATTTCATGGATTTTTGTTTTGTATATACATTTTGTGGTGTATTACTGAAAAAAACTGCATCTGCTTTATATTGCAAATGTGTTGTCTAACAGTTCTTCTATGCCCTTACTTCCTTAGGGACTCACTTGGCCAAGGATATGGATAAATTAATGGACCAACAGGTAATTTGTAGCTGTTATGCTAATTTGCTACGCTGATATGTTGTATCTTGACATGTGTGCCGCTTGTTGCTGTTGACAGGCAATTTGTTGATTCATTGAGAACTTGATTTTGAGATATTGTTGGAATGGTTCATCAGCATGTGCTAGAGTTCTAAGAGAGAAAATCAATGTTGCAGTTGGAGCTTTAGAGAAGTATGTGAATTGTAAAGATTTGTCGATCGATTTGCTAATGTTTTGAAAGATTAATTGACAGTTGTTATTTTTGTACCCCTTCTCCATTTCAGCCTCCTGAACTTGCTACCGTTGAGCGTGCTGGATGCAGGGAGGAGGATGATGTCAGTTGAGTGCATGGACAATGAATCTGTCGATAAAGGAGGAATTGCTGAGAAGTTTGCATCTATGCGCCTTAGCTATGAAGTGTGTCAACACTAACCTCAATGAATCCTTCGACGAAGGGATCATCATCGATGCAATACCTAGCTAGAGCAAAGTTTAAAGTAAAAGTTGAATTCTGTTATCTATTAGTTGCAAATCTTTAGGGTTGAAGACATTTCAGCGTTTGCATCTACGTGACATTATGAAGAGTATACTTAGGTTGCTCGTTGCTTCAGCTGATCCTGTCTCTCTGCTTACGTTCCAACGGTTGGAATGTATAACAAACTTCTATTGACTGAGTTGAAGATTAAGAAAAAAAGAGCTTTTATTAGTGACTAATGTCAACTACGGCTCTGTTTAGTTCTAAAGTTTTTTTTTTTTCCAAACTTCAGTCACATCGTTCCAATTTCAACCAAACTTCCAAATTTTAGACTTCCAAACTTCAGTGTGAACTAAACACAAACACAGCCTACCTTTGATTTCAGACTGGTTTTTTGAGCGTCATGGTACGGCATGAGCATATTTCTGAAAACTTGCTTGCTGGGGCAACACTAGAAATTACTGACCTCTGTTTCTTTCCATCTCAACCAATTTGAGTGTCAGATCGAGAGAACTCTGTTTCTTTACATCTCTACCAATTTGAGTGGTAGATATCTAAATATCTGTCGCAAATTTCTCTTTTTTTTAAAAAAAACTTTTAAATATAACTATTACTAACCTTTTATATGATGTCATAAATAAAGGGAGGAGTATAATTGCAGCATAATTACACGTTACATCCATTTTCTCAATATGTCAGGGCGGAGTAAAAAAAATACTATTTGTAATTTGTGGAATGAAAAGTTTACTATTTGTAATTTGCAGAGTAAAAAATTACAATACACGTGCTGTGTTGGGAAAAAAATGATGGATGTGGACATTATACGTGTTGACAAATCAATCACTCAACGATGAATGTGGAGTGATTTGTGTCAGTAAAAAAAAATAACAGGATTGGCGCAAAGAGTTGAACCTGACCAAAAGTTAAAAAAAAAAATACTACTAGAATTTTTCTTACAGTTTTGCATTGAGACACTGCAGTAAACTTTTTTACTTGCAACGGCCTGAAGCGGTGAGGGATGGATAAGTCGGAGGTAGGTGGGAGGAAAAAACGAAAACGGAAACGCTACAAAACTGTCGCAAGTTTTCTAGGAAAAAATTTGCAAATAAAACTATAGTATATTTGTAATGTAACTACAATATAATTACGTTATTGTTATATTGTAACTACATTGTAATCTCTATATAAGTTAGATTATAACTACATATATTATTTTAATACTTATATACAAGTTATATTATAGTTATAGTGAAATTATATTACAATTATGATACAACTAGATTCGAAAGTTTTTCCCTTTAAAAACTTGCGGCAGTTTTTTGGTAGTCCCAAAGGAAAATAAAGGAAAAGGGTACAGGGGATGGAGATAAAACGGAAAAACCAGAGGCCGTGATAGATCTATAGAAGGATGAATCTCCTCTGCAATACTAACTTGTGTTATTGAAATGGGGGCCAAACATGTGTGGGGTTCACATGTCAATCACTTATTAAAGTTAGAGGACACTACTACTAAGGATCTATTTCCATCTGCACAAATGCAAAAGTGCTACGAAGCCGGTTGGCGCCCTACGCACCATGTAATGTCCTCTTTGCATCAAGTAAACATGAGCTATATGCGGATCTCATGAGTTACATGCAATAGGCAACCATTGCAATACATGGACAATAATTGTTTTACGGTGCATTTTATCACTCTCTATATTTATTTCCGACCCCCGAGTCCCCACATCCACTTTTATCCGCCCGCAACCCGGCATTGAAGTAATATCAATTAAAAGAGTAAATTTCACTTAACCATATGTATCATGATGTAAGTTGTATAAAACCATAGAAGTTATGTTATGTGACACATAACCCCAGCTATCATGACCATAAAGTTTGGCAAAACCATAGTATTGATAATTTTGACTTTGATTTATCACACTTTTGAGTTATAATCACATATCAAATTTATGAGTTATTTATCAATCATATAAAATATTACATCTGTGTAAGTAAAGCTTTTTAATGTTTGAGGTAGGAGTACGTCAGTTTGGTTAACAGCGTGGTTTGGTGAAATTTTAGGACCATAATACGGGGGTTATGTGTCATGTGTAAAAATTTCTAAGTTTTTGTGCAAATTAGACCATTATATGTGAGGTTTTATGAAATTTACTCATTAAAAAAACATGTTAATGCTTATGAATAAAAAAATACACTTGAATAACACCAGTAAAAAGAATTACACACAAGGGAAAAAACCAAAACTCAATATCTTCGGTCTATCTTAAATACATAAACAACAATCTGAATCACCCCCTAAAAAATCACTTGGGTCCAGCCTGAATAAAAACTAGATGAATACCCACCGCGTTGCTGCGGGAAATTAAGTTGCATAATATGTACAAATAAGATGCAATATGATTATTAAAACTAAAATAAATTGATACTTATGAATTTTGAGCCTAAAAATAATTGAGATTGCATGGTGTTACGAGAGAAGAAAGAAGAGACAATTTGAACCATAGATATATCATCCAAAGGCTAGAAATAATTGGAGTGATGTGGCTTAATGAGAAAAGAGAGAAATAGTATTAACTACACTTAGTGAGGATGAACTATATAAGTACATAGGATACTACATTTGAATCATACCAGTAAGAAAATTACTGAGAGAAAAATGAAAACTCAATGAGTTTGTTAGAATATGGTGCTTGCATTTTGTTAAATTTTGGTGTATTCATTTTAACCCTTTGGTGTGTGGTCGCTTTTGAGTGAATTTATGTAATAATTGACTTTAGCTCGTTAAGCAAAGGCCATATTTTAATTGAGAAAAAATGACTTTGTTACAGCTGAGAAGCGCAATTATGATGGAAGGGAAACCATGCGGCTGTTGGGTCGAACCCCGGTTTCCCAGCATGTGATATATTGGAATGTTTTGATTTATTTGACCGATTTTGACCAGCAACTGAACCGGACAAACCGGCGGTCAGACCGCTCGACCCGTTTTTGACCAGCAGCAGCTTCCCAGTTCGGTGGCAGGTCCGAGTTTTTACTTTTTTACTATAGATAGCATTAAAAGTGCTTATATTTTGATACATATTTCGAATGCTAGAAGTGCCTATATAGGGGAGTGCCTTGTTTCACCAAGTTTAGCATATATTTTCACTTGATAGCAGAGTGTATTGAATATGTTTCACTTAACACCGGATACATCATTAACATATAGAAATTTCATGAAATTTTATAAAATCTAAATGAAACTTTGTGAAGCAGGGTCTATATATATATATACAAGAAGTCTCATAATAAGTTCCATTCATATATTACAATACTTCCCTCCAATTATATGACGCAACCTTGTATATTTTGAAATATTCAGGTGCAAAGTGAATCTATATACTAAACCTAGTGCTCTTTCCTCCCTTCGTTCCGGAATATAAAGCATTTTGGTTGGAAAGAAATATATTCTAGTACTACGAATATGAATAAGCTCCTAAAATATGTTATATCTAACTAAAATCCCTTATATTTATTTTGGGATGGAGGGAGTATTTAATACGAAATGATCGCTCAAAGAGAAGAGACATCCTTTTCCCAGTTTTCCCAGTAATTACTTGATTACAATGATGTCCGTACTTATTTGTCAACATATATATTGTAAGGTCCAACAGCACTCTTAACCGGGATACCTACTAAAACGAGAGGCCATTATTTCTTCAAGCTTTTTAGCAACATCTTATAGCGCCATAGACCATGGTTGATGGTGCTGGTTGTAGCCCATGCAACATCAGCCAACAAGGAGGCTGGGGCCACCGGATCTAGTAACACCAATCTCCCGGCTAGCGGGCGATGAACAGGACAATGGCAAGGAGGAGTAAGAAGACGGACCGGGGGCGGGACTCGAGCCGGGACTGCTAAATCTAATGGTGGCGGCGGTCCACGGCAACGGTAGCCCTCGATGGCGACGGTGGCCCTCGGTAGCGATGGCTCCGTGCGCAGCCTCAGCGATGTCGGTCCTCGGTGGTAGGGGTGGGCAAAAATTAAACGGACACCGCACACTGAACCGACCCGACCCGACCCGAAAAAGGCAGTATTTTCGGTGTTTGGTTTCACATCGGTTTTATTGTGCAGTTAGATCAGTGTTCGGTGTATCATTTGGTTTGTATGAGCTGAAAACCAAGTAGACCGTATAAACCGATACACCTAACTTTCAGCCCATATATTCCCTATTCCCTTTTCTTGCTTAGGCCCAAGGCCCATAAAGACAACCCCAATCCGTGACCGAGAAAGAGACAGCCACACCCAATCCGTGACTGAGAAAGAGACAGCCACAGGTAAAGCCGCCACTTCGTCTCCACGCGATGCCTCCATCGTCTCGCCGCGGAGAAGAAGAAGAACTCACCCCCGCACGCGCGCATCTCTCCTCTCCTCTACCACCGGCACAGGTCTCCTTGTTCCCTTCTTTCTCGCCTCTATCTCCTCTTTCCGTTTTCTCTTTCCGTTTTCGCCGTAGTGCCACGCTGGTTGGTCGCGGGCTTGGTTGTGGTTGTGGTCGGACCAACGTATAGCATTGGGTGGTCGTGGTCCTGCTGTTAGCAGGATGGTCGTTCGGGGACCAGCTGGCGGAGGGGCGTCGTTGCTGTGATGGTCGCGTGCTAACAAGGTTGGTGGTCGGTGAGGTAGCGGCAAGAGGGGTGCTGGCAGGTTCCAGGTGAAAGCCAGCCCATTTGGGCCGGCAGCGGCGACGCCTTTGGGTGCCGTAACCCTCTTGAGGGCAATGTCGATAGGCCTCCCTCCTCTTTTTAATGAGATCCTCTAGGTGAAAACCTTATCCTTATCGGATGGGCAATGGCAGCGTTTTTAATGTCGTAATCTTCTTGGAGGCATCGTTTTGGAGGTTCTTGTTCGTGGTTGTGTTTCCTCAGGGTGTGATGGCGTGTGGGCATGTGACGTGGTGTGTTTTTCTTTTTCCTTATGTATAGCTTCCCCGGACTATAATTTTGTAATACTACTTTGTTTCTTTCAAAATCTTAATACAATGTGCGCAATTCTTTTGCGTATTCTTGAAAAAAAAATAATCATAAAAAATTGAAAAAAATAAAAAGATAGATTAATACAAAATATCACTACATAAACCTGCAACTCCAAATTCAATTTCTACAAAAATATCAAATATAACTGTGAATGTACGTTAACTATTTTTAATTTAATTTGTTTTTTTTGGCAACTTATAGAAGTTAAATTTAGCTTTGCATGTTTAAGAGTGGCATATTTTGTATTAATCTATGTTATCAAAAAATTATTTTATGACTATTTAGGTGATATGCAATAAACGAGAAGATGCCATCACTAGAGATGAAAATCCATCTCCAAATATTTCTGTTGCTACACAATGATATACTGTTCATCGTAAGTGTCCTAATTCTGCAGGACAAACAAGAAACAACAAAGAGGAAGCCATGTCAGATCCCACGGAATTAATCACAACAATGTACGTACGCCACCTTGTCGTAAACTCGAGAAAATTTTTTGAAACTAATCGTGTTTTTGACCGTAATTGCAAGATTAAGCTGACTAGTGGCGGATTTGCGGAAATATACTAGCGTCGCGGTCTGAAAAAGCGAAAGCGCGATATCGCGCTATGTGCGCGCGAAAGCGGCGGCGCTATCGCTAATTGGGAGCGAGGGAGCGGTATTGCATCGGTATCGCGGTCTTAAAGCGCGAGAGCGAGGCGGTGTCGCGATTTTGTACACCGACTCCACGTTGTTGCTGTTCTTGCCATGCCAAGAACAACCTTGAACCTGCAAGCAATCGAAGAACAAGCAAGAACAAGTTGACAAGGAAAGCTGGTGGTGGGGCCCACCACAACGACATGGAGGAGCCCTCGACTCTCGAGATTCCTGTACTGGAGAGCTGGCAGTGCGATCCGTCGGCTTGAATTGATATGAGGAGAGCGAAGCTGGCATCGGACGGCGCTCGTATGGTGCAGTCCACCCTGTACAGCAAAGGAGCCCGGCATCACTCTCACTCAGTTACTCCAGTCAAGGAGGTGTCGACCAAACCTAGACAGACGAAAATAAATAAATAAATAAGCCACGGGGCCTGGGCCGTTGTTGTGGGGCACATATCCTGTGCAAAGAAACTTCACGTATGTATTCCGTGAATATCAATTAACAAATATCATCAAAAAAAAATTTAAAAATTGTGCACATACTTCCAATATTATTATACCTATGTGTTATCTTAAATCCATTGCATTTTATAGTAGAAAAACAAAAGGTCCAACAGTTAGTTTTAAGGTTATAAATAGGAAAAAGTACGAATTACCCCCCTCGAACTAACGTGGTCGATCAATGTACCCCTAACTTAAAAACCAGACATTGCTCACCCTAAACTTTTATTACCGGACGAATTACCCCCTCAACCCAAATCTAGAGCGGTTTTGTTCTATGTGACGTACGCGTGGTAATCCAGTCAGCATTTTATTTATTAAAATAAATGTGGGACTACATGTCGTACTCCTATTCCCATCTTCTTAACGATAATGTTAAACAAGTCGACACGAAAAAATCACTACTACTACTCCTACTCCTAAGCCTGAGTGGAGGAGGAAACGGAGAACATCTCTCTCGCATTGCAGTAAATGGTACTGCTGGTGCGAAAATTTTTTGAAATTAATCGTGTTCTTGACCGTAATTGCAAGATTAAGTTGATTAGGGGCGGATTTGCGGAAATATACCGGCGTCGCAGTTTAAAAAAGCGATAGCACGATATCGCGCTATGCGTGCGCGAAAGCGGCGGCGCTATCGCTAATTGGGAGCGAGGGAGCGCTATTGCATCGGTCTCGCGGTCTTAAAGCACGAGAGCGAGGCGGTGTCGTGATTTTGTAAAGCAATTGCGCGGTCCGTATGATGCCGCCTGACGCACGCGGGACACGAAGCGGTCTCGCGCTTTGAACGCGCGATACCGCGCGCGGTGTCGCGGCCGGGATGTCGCGGTATTGCCCTTTGAAACCGCGATACCGTTGCCGCGGGAGGCGGCAGTGCGACAGCGACGGCTTTGGTCTCGCGCTTTGAAAGAGCGAGACCGCGAGCGATATTGCTCTCCCCGTGCACGAGAGCGATTAGCTAATTACGCTTTGCAAATTGCTAATATTTCATATCACAGTTGGTACATACTTCCTCCGTCCCATAAAAAACCAAAGCAGTACTAGATTTGTTTTTTTTGGACTGAGAGAGTAAAAAGTATAATTTTTTTCCCTCCGTCCCAAAAAATACCAACGTAGTACTATATTTGTTTTTCAGGACGGAGGGAGTAGAAAGGATAATTTTTTTTCATAAATTTTTATTATGTGTGCAACATATATATACATAAATGAACATGAGAAACATGTTTATATTGAAAATAGGCAAAGATTGTGTACGCGGCTACGAGAAGAAAAATAAATATCTTGGAATTTGCAAAATATTGATATCAGAGAAAGAAACCATACATTACCTATAGAAAAACTGAAATTCAATATATATTTATTAAAAATATATAAAGGAGTAGAGAGATTTATCGGGAGGAATTTTTACAAAGTTGACAAAGAATAGGAATTTAGAATATGTCATATTCACAGTGAAAACCACCTTTGCATATTCATAGGCTCGGTCTTTTGACAAGAACCGCGTAGCGAGTTAACGAACTACTTAGTTCTTGCCACAATATCGGGCCTAAGAATATGCAACACCGAGTTTATGAATTTGCAGGAGTAGGTCATATTCACAAATGGATGCTGGAACTTGAAAAAAAGAGTGGGTGTAAGAATGTATTAAAAAAAATCACATTTGTATATTCACAGACTCGGTCTTGGGACAGGAACCGTGTCGCGAGTGAACGAACAACATAGAGCGAGTTCACCAACTACTCAGTTCCTGCCTCAAGACCGGGCCTAAGAATATGCAACACAAAGTTGGAACCATCAGAACGTTTATGAAGAAGAGATGTAGTTGTGGCTAGGTTTGGTTGTTATTTACAGGGGATGGCAAGAAGCTGCGCAGTCTCAATTATTGCAAAGAGACGACGGTGTGTCGGACTGTTCCACTAATCAATTCAATAGCGTCAGACTGTTTCACTCGTGATGACAATAATTGCAAAGCGACACCGTCACTTTCGGCGGCACATGCTGCATAACTGTTTGCTTCATTAATCACAAAGGGACGAAGTCACTTTCGGCGCAGCGCAGCGGAATCTTGAAAGTGTAATTGTGTTTTTTTTTCGCTTTTTTTATTTATTAAACGGACGAAGGAAACGTTTCTTATTTTTTAAGTAGTAGTAGATAAGTAGAAATATGTTAGAATTTTGCATTTTTCTCTTTATATATGATGAATTTGAAGATGAAACTTTACACGTAAATGTAATCCTATCTCTCCTATAAAGTTCATACCCACTAACTCTTAAAACTCAACATTCAACATGCAAACATGCCACATCATCACCCACTAGCAACAATTACATATGTAACCTCATACAAGCATACAACATCATCTATAATTTATTTAATTCTACAAATCAACATGAAAGTATATCTAGGGGCTGTTCAGATTGATGTCATTTTCAACCATAGCATTTTTTTTTTGCAAAGTTGCAAAAAAACGTGTTTAGTTTGCTGCCAAATTTAGTAAATACATAAGAAATCCTGCCAAAATTTTGACAATATTGTCATCTTGCCAAAATTTTAGCAATGCCAAAATTGGGTAAGGTTTATTTTGGCAACAATTGTTTAGTTGGGGAAAATTTTTGGGTTTGGTTGTCATATCGGATATACAGACACACATTTGAAGTACGTTTTGAAGTATTAAACGTAGTCTAATAACAAAACAAATTACAGATTCCGCCTGAAAACTGCGAGACGAATTTATTAAGCCTAATTAATCCGTCATTAGCAAATATTTACTGTAGCACCACATTATCAAATCATAGCGTAATTAGGCTTAAAAGATTGGTCTCGCGGTTTACATGCAAACTGTTAAATTGGCTTTATTTTTTTTCCATATTTAATACTCCATGCATGTGTCCCAACATTCGATGTGATGGGTGAAAGTTTTTGTTTTGGGAACTAAACAAGGCCTTAGGCTGAGTTTGAGGAGAATGTGATAGCTAAAATTGAGAAGATATGCAAAATGAGGTGAGCCATTACCACATGATTAATTGACTATTAACTATTTTAAATTTCAAAAATGGATTAATATGATTTTTAAAACAACTTTCCTATATATATTTTTTTTTAAAAAGCACTAAACTAGTTTGGGACACGCGGAAAAAGATGTGCTTTCTAAAAATTTTTTGAAAGTAATCGTATTTATGAAGAAGAGATGTAGTTGTGTGCTAGGTTTGGTTGTTATTTATAGGGGATGGCAAGAAGCTGCGTAGTTTCAATTATTGGAAAGAGACGACGGTGCGTCCGACTGTTTCAGTAATCAATTCAATAGTGTTAGACTGTTTCACCCGTGATGACAATAATTGCAAAGCGACACCGTAACTTTCGGCGGCGCATGCTGCATAACTGTTTGCTTTATTAATCACAAAGCGTCGAAGTTACTTTCGGCGCAGCGCAGCAGAATCTTGAAAGTTTGATTGTGAATGATTTGATGCTCTGGCGCATGTCCCATGATTGGAAAGATAGGATGCCATTTTAGGTGTGTATCATCGCATCTCTGTGAAAAGAAATTAGTGGGCAATTTAAGTCATAGTAGTAAAAAGTAAAAGTAATATGCAATTTTAACCGCACGAGTAACATAGAAACTGCACTATTAATTTAGTTTGTGAGACTATTATTTTTGTTAGCTCTCGTACGAAAAAATAATAGTTAACCAAAAATCATATGTGTTAACTGGCTACAAAATAGCGCATAAAAATATATGATATTTATGAAATACGATACATCGTACATAACATGCAGAATAAGCAGTACAAATAAATAATGTTCATTGCAGTACAAATAACATGAAGAATAAGCCAAAATCACAGGAAGATTCAGATAGGGTTGCTAGTGAACTGAAAAACATAATGTTCAGTTCTACTCGTCATCATCGTCATGGTCAGTCGTAGTCCTAGATATGCCACCTCGCTTTTTTGTAGTTTTTTTCCGTTGTCCTGCGGCATGTCGCGGGCCTGAGAGTGACAGACGGTTCGGCTCATGGCGCTGACGGTTAAATCTACGCGGGTCATTGTCGTTTCCATCGCCAACCTCCTCTGGTTGTGTGGGTTGTGTCACATGGGGTGCATCATCAGTTTGTGAAGTCCGAAGCTCGTTGGGTACCGATGACGACCCTCCACCGAAGCTAGACATGTCGTCGTACGATGTAGTGTAAGGCCTAAACCCTGACATTAGTTCAGGGCGAAATGACCCTACAGAAGCAATGTAAATATCAATGAAATTATCAAAGCTGGAGCAAACAACAATAACTAAAAAAAAATCCAAACCTGTTGATGGTGCTTGCATATATGGAATTTCATTAGGATGTGAGGAATATTGACCAAATAGCCCATCACCTTCTTGCAACAAGTCCATATAACCCTGTACTCCACCACCAAACGACGTGCCTTGCACCCATATAAAATGTCACGGAGTTATTGTCTTAAGTTGAAGTGGGAATCATGTATGGCATGAAAGTGCCATCGATATATGTGTATGGAGAATGATGGCTGTGCGTACCACCGTAATCCATGGATTGTCCTTGCCATGGGTTGGTGCCATATGTAGGTGCATGCAGTGGAACCGACTGAGTAGGCCCTGTTAATATCAGGAAGTAAATAGTCAATAAGATTCATATACATAAAAAAGTAATAAATTGAAAAAAAATATGAAATTAGATGTAAGGGGAGATTGACCGCCTAACGACGTAAACCCTCCTTGACCGATAAAATATGCAGACATTTGGGGTATGGTAGGGATACCTTGACTAGTCCCTGTATGTGCAATTAATTAGCAAAAAGTTTAATTACGAGTGGACATATGCATGCCAATATGGTACTGAATGTACACGGACCTGCAAATGGTGCAAATCCTCCTTGCCAGTGTGAGGTTGGCACATCGGGAGCCATTTGAGGAATCATTTGTGGCCTAGCAGGAGGCATATGAGGCACGGGACGGACCATTCGCATTCACTCTGTCATCAATTGGAAAACATCATTTAGTCAGTTTACATACACAATTGGGAAAAAATTAGCATATTGATGAGCTATCCCGTACCAGCAAACGACGCAAACCCACCCTGCCATTGAGAGGTGATGGGCGTAGAGCTATGTGGGGGTACCCGTTCCGGTTGTGCTGCGAACGTATAAATTAGTCTTTAATATAAATGGCATTTATTTTAGCATTATGCAATAACGTATTTTACCTTGAGTTGAACCAAAGCCTCCTAGGCGTTCCGAAATTTCAGTGATTTCTGGGATAGTCGGAATAGTGGGTGGCTCACGAAAGGAAGTTGACCTTACTCCTGCACGACCATCACTGGATCGTCGCGCGGATGCTGAAGGGCGGGATGAGATGGACGGCCGGGAAGAGGTAGAGGGACGCTCACGCATTGGCTCGAACGTCCTTCTTGATGTTGCCGGAGTATAGACGTCCGAGGAATGACGGCACGATGCGAGGCGCATGATTCGCTTTCCTTTTCGGCGGAGGGAGTCGACC
>CM020181.1:5549070-5563821 GCA_009805545.1 Oryza longistaminata
ATCCTGCCTCTTTGGCCGCCAGCCTACGTCGCCTCGCCTGCTGCATTCCCGCCGGCCTGCAACACTGCTCACCGCTGTGAGCCCGGCCGCTCGCCGCCGCCCTGCCCCTGCTCGCCAGTCCACCCCCGCTGCCGCCGCCACCAACTCCCAATCGCACTGTGGCTGCCGTCCCGTAACCCCTAATGAGATAAAAACTCATCATTTCCAATTATACCCCTGTATGGAACACATTGCACTGAATAAACAGAGGTAGCATTGTAAACGTCAGACCAGTCCGGTTCATATGGAACCGGCCAGTTCACATGGTTTCGCAGAAAACCGGCCGGTTCGTCTAGTTTATAACGGTTCGATTGCATAGACGGTCTTTGAAGTGAACTGGAACGGTGTAGTCTTTGGTTCCGGTTTTTTCCGGTTGAACCACCGGTCCGGTCCTAATAACTATGGTATGAACATGCCTATAAAAAACGCAGCAGTAAAAAGACCCTTTAATCAGCAAGGTAGTCGTTTGGGTACTTTTGACATTTACATCGTCTCAAAGCCGCACTTCTAAACAAGGAGATCCTTCTTCACACACTCGTAAGAGGCATATATTATTCATGAATCATATCTAAAGCAGCTTGTGAAACAATTAATTAATCCTCAATTCTCCCAAGCAGCAGGGAGTAATCTTTAAGTAATTAATCAGTGTACTCCACACATATATATGTGGATTAATCAACTTTCTTCATGCTAGATTGCTAGGAGAAATCTTTTGCTTTTGACTGCAGGAATTAAAGGTTAACCTTTTAAGATGATCATACTTGGGTCAACTACTAAGTTTCATTAACTAGTCATTTCCAACCATCCAAAGAAAGAAAGCTACCAAAAGAAATGCTTGTTTTACCCAACCACAGGAAATTAAGCAACCGATCGACAGCAAGCTCCTCCACCAACTAATTATCAGAAATTCACTTCTTTACTCCAGATTAATTCTTTTTGTATTCTACAAGGTGGATGAACAAAATTAATGCCAATAGTTTCCAACCAACCAATCAGAACACACATAAGTAAAAAAAAAAAAAATCTATTTTCATCCATTGAAAAATCGTTGGTGATGGAGCGACATTGAAATCGACAGAACGTTACGATGAAGGAATAAGGAGGAATAACCTCTTGTTTACAACATAGAATTTCCCCCCAATTTCTATGGGAACTGAGCTGATTTGTGAAAAGGAATCGGTAAATTTTCGATGGAATTAACCCTGTGCTTAAGAAAATAATAATTTAAAAAATATCTCCGATCTATGAAGTATCCGAAAATAGTTACAACCAATTAAATCTTAAAATCTTAAATAATTAACATATAAAATATAGCATGATTTAAAATGCGAAACTAATATTAGTACATTTGTCAAAGAAAAAACTTAGTTACATTTTTAATAATTTAATAAATAATAATAAAATATGTGTATTAGAGACAATGCCGATGCCAAAGCAATATCCTTTTAATAATGTTGACAATGGAAGCTGGAACATCGGAGTATTAGGCTGTTGCTAGCTAGGGCATGCTTAACTTATTCTATTAGATTTTTTTGTCACATTACATCAGTTAAGTTGGCGTGTCATTCTCCTAATGATTTTAAAAAGCAACATCCACTGAAAAAAATGCCATCCTGTCCCGTAAACACCCACGAACACGTGTAGTGTACACCCACACTGTTACGCTAGAGGCCATAGAAACGATCCAGACAGTGGGGCCCACGTAGAAAATAACCGGAGGACCCATTTGTAAAACTTGGAAAAAGAAACCACTGAGGACCAATCTGCAAAAGATCCCCTCGTGAGTAGAGTAGGAGTGCTGGCCTGTTTAGAGCAAGGTCAACAGTGCAGCCTACTACTAGCTCCAAATCGTCTATAACCAATGTAATAGCCAATTTATATAATAGTTGCTTACTATACTATTAATATCTGGTCCCACCTGTCATACACACATTACGTCTTGTAGTCCGTGCTGCAGCTGGCTATAAATCTGTAGCCCGCTGCTCTTCTCTCTCTCTTCCTTTATCTCTTTAAAATATGTTTATAGCTGGCTTATAGCCTGCTATTGTACCTGCTCTTAGGACGCGAAAAGATTTTTTTTTGTCACATCGGATGTTTGACCGAATGTCGGAAGGGGTTTTTGGACACAAATAAATAAACTAATTTCATAATTTCATCGGATTATTTTAGATACTCTCAACTGAGCCCATAGGATGTTGCTATCTAGGCCATGTTTAACTTATTCTAGTAGATTTGTTTTTGTCACATTACATAAGTTAAGTTGGCGTGTCATTCTCCTAATGATTTTAAAAAGCAACATCCCCTAACACAAGGGGTTGTTCAGATTATAGCCAAAATAAACCATATCAAATTTTGGCATTGCCAATATTGTCAAGTTTTGAAAGGATTTATTATGTATTTACCAAAGTTTGATAAAAACGAAATGGATGCACATATTTGACAACTTTAATAAAATTGGTATGGTTTGAATTAACATCAATCTTTACATCCCCAAAATGCCATCTTGTCCCATAAACAACCACGGACACGTGTAGTGTACCGCCACACTGATACTATTACCCTCAAGGTTCTAAATAGCAGGCTAAGACATTTAGCGGTTCAGCTCTCCAATAGCTAAGAGAAGCTATAACGAGCTATATAGCGGCAGCTAAGCAATTTAGCGGTTTTGGAAAATACTAGGAAAAAAATGAAAATTTTGACAAAATTTGGGCTACAAATTGACACACTTCTATCACATGGTCATAGCAAACAATGTAGCGCAAAATAGAACTCTACACATGAACAATATAGCACATAACATATATACATAATATTTGGCATTTTCTTAATATGAATCAAAGAACAAAAATCTTACCTGCCATTAGACGAGGAATGGTGCTGCTTGGGGAGAGGAGGGATGGGGAATGGCCGAACGGGAGAAGGAATGGTGTCCGCCACCATCAAGGAGAAGCAGTAGCAGCTGCCGTTGCTAGTCCTAGGCAGAGCCGCTGCCGCTGCTTGGGGGAGGACTAGAGTGGGGACTGGGGATGGGATTGGTGGCCGCCGTCGCACTCATCTTCCTCCGCCATACGCACAATAGTCACCGTTGTCGCACACATCCTCCTCCGCTGTCATGCACAACTGCCACCGCCACTGCCGTTCACAAAAGAGAGAGAGGAGAGTGTGAGAGATAGGGGAGAGATCGAGAGGGAGTTAGGGTTACATTACAGGGGCACAAGAGGCGGATGGGCCTAAGCCCTCAGGCCGAATTTCTTAGCCCAGTAAATATTTAGCGTCCGCTAATTTTAGCCCATTTAGTGGCTATCTTCGGCTAAACACAGCTATTAGTGGCAAGCTTTGCTTAGTTGCAAAATTAGAATATCGTAGCGGCGGGCTGGCCTCATATTCGCTATAGCCCACTATAGTTACAGCTGTAGCCTGCTACTCCCTCCGTCCCAAAATACAACAACTTTTAGCCCCCAGGATTTGTCCCAAAATATAACAACTTCTCCACCAACATTCTCTTCCCAACCAATCACAACCCTTCACTATTCACTTTTTCCACATATCTCCACTACTCATCCAATCACAACCCTTCACCACTCACTTCTACCTACTTTCTTAATAGTCGTGTCTAACCCTAAAACTTATTATATTCTGGGACGGAGGGAGTATTACTATACACACTACAGGCCATAGAAACGATCCAGACAGTGGGGCCCACGTCCAGAAAATAACCGGAGGACCCATTTGGAAAACTTTGAAAAAGAAACCCTGAGGACCAATCTGCAAAAGATCCCCTCGTGAGTAGAGTAGGAGAGTACTACCTGGTGTTGCAGTAAGTTTACTTGCTCCAAAGTCCACACCTCCCCCCTTTTCAAAAACGCAACTGCTACTACCACAACTACTACATTTTTTCACCAACAACACCTCTACCCTAACCCAGCACAGCACACCGACACGTGGGCCCACCAGCTACGGTGGGGCCCACATGGCGGTGAGAGGGTAACAAAAAGGCGCCACGCTGGCAGCGAGGCTCTGGGCTACTAGTAGTGAGCTTGTTGCTTTTGCTGCGTTGCTCCGCTGCGATTTATGGCGATATTAATGGCCACCAGCGAAGGGTTGGAGGCCGAGCAGTGAAGCCCGCATCAATGGCGTCCTCATAGCTCCACCTCCTCTTCAACTTCTTCTTGCCCCCCCTGAATCGATTCGAAACCCCTCCTCCCCCATTGTTTCTTGTTCTTCGTCTTCCCCCCCATTGCTTCTTTCTTTGAAATTCCTCTGGTTTTCTTTTCCCATTTCGTCTCTTGTTTGTTTGGTAATGGCGATGCTGCGATGTGTTGGTTGACATCTGCTCCTGCTGCTTCTGGGTTAGCGAGGCACGAAGAAATCGGAGGATTTGGGTTCGAATTCAAATCGACGGGGATTTGATTTGAATTCAATCGGCAGCTTCGTGGTTGGTTTCTTGGTTAGCTTGGATTTGGTGCAAAAGCGGAGGGATTTTTTTCTCACTACTTTTTTGCTGGCTTTGACGCGCAAAGGTGAAAGGTTTAGCCTTTTTGGGTGAATCTTTTGTTCGATTTGGAAGCCATGGTGGCCGAGCCGCTGGTGCACAAGGTGTTGTCCATGGCGACGTCGTCGTCGTCTAGGAAGGTGAAGCCGGTGACGACGAGTAGCGGCAAGGGCGGCGCGGCGGCGGCGGTGGATGGGGTGGTGGATGACGGGAGGGTCGGCATCCTGTCGTTCGAGGTGGCGAACGCCATGTCGCGCGCCGCCAACCTGTACCGCTCGCTGTCGGACGCCGAGGCGGCGCGGCTGCTCGGCCCGCTCTGCCTCGGCTCCCAGGCGGTGCGCGCGCTCGTGCCGGGCGACGACGCGCGCCTCCTGGCGCTCGCGCTCGCCGAGAAGCTCGACGCGCTCAACCGCGTCGCGGCCGTCGCGGCGCGCCTCGGCAGGCGGTGCACGCTCCCGGCGCTCCTCGGCTTCGACCACGTCTACGCCGACCTCCTCGCCGGCCGCTCCGACGCCGCTTCGCGCGCCGCCTCGCCACTCCGAGGCCACCGCGCTCGTCCGCAAGCTCGACCGCCTCGCCGCCGCCACGGCCGCGCTCTACGCCGAGCTCGAGGCGCTCGCCGATCTCGAGCAGTCGGCGCGGAAGCTCCCCACCGACGAGGCGCGCCGCGCGCTGGAGCAGCGCACGCGGTGGCGCCGCCAGACGCGCGCCGCCTCAGGGACTCGTCGCTCTGGAACTGGACCTACGACAAGGCCGTGCTCCTGCTCGCCCGTGCCGTCTGCGCCATCTACGACCGCATTCGCCTCGTCTTCGGCGACCCAATGCGGGGGCTCGACTTGCTGGCCATTGGCCGGAGCTCAAGGCAGTGTGACCAAAGCCGGCAGCTCTCCGGCCTGTCTCAGCGAACAATTCGGGCCATGTCCGGACCAATTTCGGCGACACCAAATCAGGGCCAATTGCAAGGATCGACGTGGACACGCCGCGTTCCGTGAATTTCCGGTCGAATTGCGGGGCAAGCCCTGGTAAAATGTTCATGGAGTGCTTGAGCTTGAGTAGCTCAGTGTCATGGAAGGATGGGTTTGAGGATGAATTCTTGGAGGATGCCAGCTGCATTAGCACAATCAGGTCCGGGATGCTTCTGCCATTCAGCGGCGAGCAAGGGGTGTCGACAATGGCAACCAAGAGTGGCAAGGTTGGCAGAAGGGCGCGATTCGGTCCGAAAAGTACTGTGACATCACTAGCCCCACCGTCCACAATTGGCGGGTCAGCGCTTGCGTTGCATTACGCGAATATTGTCATCATCATCGAGAAGTTGCTCCGGTACCCACATCTTGTTGGTGAGGAGGCTCGGGATGATCTGTACCAGATGTTGCCGTCAAGCTTGAGAGCAGCACTGAGGAAGAGCTTGAAAACCTATGTGAAGAGCATGGCGATCTACGACGCGTTCCTCGCGCACGATTGGAGGGAAACGCTCGAGAAGACCCTGACATGGCTTGCTCCGATGGCGCACAACATGATTCGGTGGCAAGCCGAGAGGAATTTCGAGCAGCAGCAGATTGTGTTGAAGGGGAATGTGCTGCTTCTTCAGACATTGTATTTCGCGGACAGGGAGAAAACGGAGGCCGTGATATGTGAATTGCTTGTCGGGCTAAATTACATCTGCCGGTATGAGCAGCAACAGAATGCACTGCTGGATTGCTCTAGTAGTCTCGACTTCGACGATTGTATGGAGTGGCAACTGCAGTAGAGTCCAAGGTCAGGTTTCTGCTTGGTTCCATAGTGTACAAGGAATATGAACAACAAAGGGTACTTGTGTTTTGGTTTGGGATTTTTTCTCTTCTGTTTTTTTGGGTGCAAGTTGCACATGAGATCATCTATCATTCATAGATGAAAAAAAATATAGGATTGCCTAATGCTTTTGTTCACTTGAGATATGCTCTGTCTAACTCAGTTGTACATAAATGAATCTTTTGTGCCAAAGGAAATTAGCAATCTCAAGTGTCCAAAAGGGGTTTGTGCCTTAGTACATTTCAACTTTTTTATTTTGTATTTGGTAGGACATGTTTGTGGATAACTAGTTGAAAGTATCCTATTTGGTATTTGGTAGTGAAGTCACAAAGTTACTCCTGTGTTTACCTACTGAATTCTAGCATATGGAATGTTCAGACTATGAATATATCAAGTCACTCTGCCTTGGTCATTGCTTTTCGTCAGCATTGGACTTTGCCAAAAGCAAACTGAGAACTTGCCAAAAGCAAACTGAGAACAATACTACTATCTTGTTACACAAAGGTATGACAATATCCATTAATTTAGGGAGTATATTTCTATATTACACCAATAGTAGTAGGAGTAGTAGATGTTGATGCTAACCCACTCATCTTAAAGGCAAATAATACTATACTATATACCCTAAAGCTACTAGTTCAGTTGGTAGGTCAATTAGTTTACCTTCTCTCAAGGAATTTCCACTTCTGCTCTGCATTGGTTGCTAAAAGGCACAGGTGATATTTGAACATGGAAACAAAAACAATAGAGACAATTTTCAAATGTTGCACATTTCAAAACTAGAATGAATCATCAATACAACTTGTTTCTACAGTGCACACTGACATGAACTGATTGCTACTACTCTGCAGCAATCAGAGGCATATATGCTGCTCATTTCTATAGCAAGTTGGTAAAGCATACACAGTAACATTATTCATTAGCAATCAGTAAATGTAAGAACTGTTTCTGGTGCCCTTTTTTAGCAGCAGATAGGTGACAATAATGGGCTACAGAATCACTTGCTGTTGTACTCTTAAAACTCACTCTTGACTTTTTTCACACCCTGCATTTTGTGGTTGCCGTGCTACTAACATAGTTGTATATATACGAGCATCAAACATCATTGCACTGCAAATGCATTCCTGAGGACTGCAAGTATATATCGTCCTCATCATGTATATTCTGTAAGAAATAGCATTAACAGTCAAAATTTTCAGAATTCAATTCTGTGGTTGCCTGTTCAAGTTACTAAATTCAATTCTGTGATTGTGCGCATTCAAGTTACATGAACACTGATCAAATATTATAATTTGTTCTGCATAGCATGGCATGTGTTAACAGGTGCAGATTGCACGCACTACAATGTTTATTTTAGCATTTTACATCTGGATTTCAGGTTGTGTTTAGTTCACACTGAAGTTTGGAAGTTTGGTTGAAATTGGTACGCTGTGATAGAAAAGTTGTTAGTATGAAAGGTTTGATGTGATGGAAAGTTGGAAGTTTGGAAAAAAACTTTGGAACCCTTTTGTTTCACATAAGCTTCTGTTTATCCATTGAGGCATACTGTATTGTTAATCTGGATTTCAGATTGTATACCTAGCAAACCGCATTGTTAGCAATGGCATTGATGCGCCCAACATTTCAATGCCATTGCTTTCTATTCCCTCCATTGATTTCTGGAGGTGTATTTTGATTCAACGTCAAACTTTATAGATTTTGGCTAACAGTTAATCAAAATACAAATACATTTAATGTGTAAAATTATACAAATAGATTAATATTTCAAAGTGTTTCAAAAAATATTCTTTTTATGAGAATAAAGATCTCATGATAAATCAATGTCAAAGTTTACTCTTCAAGACTCTGTAAATCAACGGAGATAGGACCTTCTAAGAGTACTCCCTCTAGTTAAATATTTTTTGTCGGTTTAAACATAATCCCAATCACTTGTAATTAACTAATTAATTAATTAATTTGGGTGTCTATTTTCTATTCTGACCATATTAAAAACTTTTGAACATAGGCCTAGTTTAGTTCCAAACTTTTTTTTCAAACTTCCAACTTTTCCATCACATCGAAACTTTCCTGCACACACAAACTTCCAACTTTTCTATCACATCGTTCTAATTTCAACCAAACTTTCAATTTTGGCGTGAACTAAACGCACCCATAGTGTTTCTCTCACGTTGAAAAGCACACAAACATTGACTAATGGGGGTAAACTAAGGATGTGTTCATTATTGTGGGGTGTGAAATAATCCTCCACGCACGCAAAACGAGCGACGGATCACACATAATTAATTAAGTGTTAGCTAAAAATTTTGAAAATTAGATTAATATGATTTTTAAAATCAACTTTCATATATAAATTTCTTATAAAATGCACTGTTTATCAGTTCGAAAAACGTACACGTGAAAAATAAGGAAATAGAAGTTAAGAAAGGATAAATCCGAACGCAACCTAAAACGTTCACTAATCTCTCCATAGAGAGAAATTTTCATCAACCCATGCAACAGTTTGCTAAGGGCATGTAGTCTAGTGATTGTACTGATCTGAGTAGCACTCCAGGTCCCATATTTAAATCTTTATAGAAACGAATTTCAGATTGAGTTGTTATGAAAATAGATGCACAACGGAGATACGAATTTTTACGTGGAAAACCCTTGCGGGAAAAAACCACAGGCGTCGACCGGCAATGATCAGTATAGAGGAATTAAATACAAACGCAGGGAATACATTGGGCTATCACACCCTCCCCATGCGGCTTATAAGGGATATATATAGGAGAAATTTAGAAGTCCTAATAGGAAACTAATCCTATAACGTAGAGTTCTATTAGGAAACTAATCCGAATATATTATGGGCTCGAAATTCGGATCACATATTTAACTGTTGTAAAGGCTGCACATATCCGGTTGAATATAAAGGCCGGGTAAAAAAAAAATACCATTCTCTAAATAAATAAATAAAATATGGAACTTGTAGCAAGGGGAAATATGGAACCGGAGGGAAGTACTCGCATAGCTTGATTGCAGTTACCAGGTGTGGTTGTGTATTTATTGTGAATTCGTAATGCGTTAGCAGTATTGGTTGACATTTAGGGCAGCAAGCTCATCATATTGCGTCGATATGATCGTGGTCCGGCAACCACGGTGGTAACACTTATGAGTTGTGATCCTAGGAAAACTGGACGACTTCGATCTGCTATAACAACCAGCCGGTATTCCGTTGCTTCATTTACCTGGCATTTTCTACAAGTACAATCAAGGATTGAAATATTGAATATTGGTAAATAATTTCAGTTGGTGATGACCTGACATAAATGAAAAAGGGGGAAAAAAGCCCTAAAGAAAATGATGATTTTTGGTGCAACCCCGAACAAATTGGCGGATCCGACTTTTTAACATGTCAGCGACACATATTCGTTGGATCCTTCTTGAAGGCATATTGCGTTGATTTAGAGTTTTGGTAGACTTTTTTTTGTACTTATCCTAGTTATTATACAAGAACGAGTTTCCACGAACTCTTAGGATTTTCTTTCTTTCCTTTTTTGGTTACTGCATTGTTGATAGAAACAGAGGCAATATGTAATTTCATTTCTTAGCTAAATGCAGGGCCATTTGTTAAGGTTAAGTTCAGAATAAACAATATTAGAAAGGAGTTCAGAATGGTATATGCTGGACCTGAACTTGGAACTGATCTCGAATTGCTGATCGATCCCAAGCAACTTCGAGAGCCCTAATGATCGACACGACATGTGATTATCAATGCAGGCTGATATAGGTACAACCGTATTTGAGTACATTGGATTAGTAATGTAAATTCAACATGGGCAGGAGGGACAGGAGGCAAATTAGGACATGAGAGACCACTGATCTTGGAAGTAGTACATGTGCTGATGATGCTGCAGTGCAAAATAGCTTTGCATTATTCGCAGTACATATGCATGTCTTGCCAACTACCACTATTGCAAAAGGTCAGCTTTGATCAGAGCTGCTCTGTCAAAACTACTCCCAGCTGACATTTTGGCAACAATTATGCAAATTGGAAGTAAAATCGTACTCGGTTGTGAACTATGCATGGATATACCAAAAGTTAGTTCACCATCAGCGTCCAAATTAGCGCATGGCAAAAAAGAAAATAATTAATCTATCAATTAAGGTCACTGATAATAGAACCATGGTATGTCCTTTTACCAGATGTTGAATCGATCATCATAAAACGAATTAAGTGGATACATTATCAGAAAATGAAACTTTCTTAGAACAGAGGCAAAAGAAACACTTCTATATAAATTCTTGTAGAATCGAGAATGAAGATATATATATAAACCAAAACTTAGTTCACTGCTAATTTTTTTAACTAGCTTGTTGTCATTATATTCTACCGTAGCTTTGAATTGAATGATGAGGTAATTTTTGAAATAGTGCCGGGTACTCCTGGTCCAATTCACCCATGGTTTTGTGGAGCCCAACGAGTTCATCTCATCCTGGTACATAGTACAATACAAACGCATTCTCTTCAGAGTCCCTATTGTCACCTCACTCATGGGCATCGTCACGGATGCCGATGTGCTTCCAGGCTTCCAGCTCACCACAATCATAATACTTTCAGACATATGAAACCTGCATATTGTGTGCAAAAATCTTTATCTACGAATCCTACACACCCTATCATCTATACAAATGCATAGCCAAAACCCCTTATATTTTAGGACGGAGACAGTAGCTCATGGTTACAGTTACGACTGCAAAAACCGCCACTTAGAAACCAGTGCTCATCATTTTTACCAAGCTCAGGATTTCAGCATATATTGATCAGTCCTTGATGAGACAATATTTTCAGTTCACAGTTGCAGACGGCAGAGGACGATGCATCAATGGTCCAAATATATAAAGATATAGTTAATTATGTACACAATCCCTGAGTCGTACGGTGCAGGCAGGCACAACAAGAACCGGACCAATGCAAAAAAATAAAATAAAATTGGTCCTGGGAAGAAGGACATGAAATGCAAGGAGAGGGAGAGTCTTTTAAGAGGCAGGTGTGCTTGTTGGATGGGGAGCTGAGCTTTGGAGACAATGCCAAGCTGTAACCATGTGATGGCCTTTGATGCTGCAAATGCAAATGCAGTGCAGTGCAGTTCAGTGCAGTGCAGAGTGCAAAATATTGCATGCAGTCAATGAGGGGCTCTCTCTCTGAAATCTGAATCACTCACTGTTGGGCAACAGTAAGCTGTAGCAATCTTTGCAGCTCATGAGTTCTTGGCTGCCGCCATTACTGCAAAGAGAAGAGGTGAAAGCCCTTTCACAGCTTCTGGACCCCAAACTGCTGAATTTTGAACCTGATTGGCTGATCTCTCTACCTATGAAAAATATGAAATTGTCATTGTACAGTTAGTGAAAGTTCAGATCAGAAATCATGATGCCTCTCTATGTGCCATTGCCAATTGGACAACCAGCCTTGGTGTAACCATTGGCAGTAACTAGGGGTGTACCTTTTTGGGACCATCAGAGGGTAACTAATCATGCTCCGTGATGCAACTTTTGTTCCCTTCTCAGCTTTTAACCTGATCTGTTGCATCCTGCAGCAATGCACACCTGCATTTGAAGACAAGCAGTGGGCTCATCTCTGATCCCCCTCCCCCCATGCTTGGTGCCAAGAAAAGTATGGCTGCGGACAAACCCGACTTACAACGTTGTCGCGCAGACAGTCACTGACAAGTAGGTCCACCGTAGATTTCACCGATAAGTGGAACACGACACTATCCTAAAAGGCTAAGAAAAACCGCATCTACACCACTGCTCGTACTCCCTCTGTTCATTTCTTTTTTGATGATTTAACATGCAGTTAAATTTCGTTTTTTTTCATGATTTAGCATGTAGATAAATTTCAAAAATATTAACTCATAATAAGTGCGGAAATATAAACAAAATATTTTTATGTAGTTATAACTTAATATATTTTTATGATAGATAATGAGAAAAAATATGTTAAAATGTACAATAGAGACTATATATATATATATATATATCCTAAACATTCATTAGAAAAAGAAAGGAAGTATTAATGATGTGATGCATAGACTTGAATTTGCCTTGACATTGTCTTGGAAAACCTCTCAATGCATCATGTGTGCCTCCTGGAATCAGGACTAGGCGTGCTCTTGGATATGAATGATGATTCATGCATATGAGCTTTATCCGGGGCTTAATTGAGTAATGAACCCTACCATCACGAGGGCTCATCATCGTCGCCATCTCCAGCGAAATATGCTACTAATTACTCTCTTCTCTTCTGCCTTCTGCTTACCACTGCTGTTCCCTGCAGCTACGATATTGTAAAGAACCCATCATTTTTGTTTTGTCATTATGTGTCGAACATGTGTGTATGATTCATTATTGCTGTTCCTGTTTATTAGGATAGGATATGTAGAGCATCCAAGGATTTCTTCATGATCCTGTAGTGTGTGCACGTTTGCTAAAGTTTTTTTTTTAAAAAAAACTGAAGGAATAATTAGATTTCATAAAAAAAATCATTATGCAAATAACTTTATAATAATTGATAGCGTTACCCTATGAGAATTTAAGGATATCAACCACTACTCTAATTAATTTTAATTTCAACTAATAAGGGAGCAAAGATTTCAAATGTTGGAAAAATGACCACTGACTCCATAACAAACACATGACATTAATTTGGAACCACGGCGCCATAAAAAAGATTAATTTTTGACCAACTTCTCGTGGAGAATCTATGCACACTACTTGACTTCAACAATAAAATAATGTTGACTCCTGCTTGAGAAACCAGGCATGACAGTTAAACAAGTTTAGGTCAACCACTACTTATATATCTTAAAGGTAAAGGCGCTTCAAGACTGTTAAGTGAGTTACAGATGGTCTGGTCAGAGTAATACAAATATAAAATCAAACCATTTTAGGTTCAGGTTGGTTCATCATTGATCATACCCCATGACCTAATTCATCACTTACATTTTCTACTAAACAATACTCCATCCGTTTCATATTATGAGTCGTTTGGCTTTTTTCCAGTCAAATTTTATTAAGTTTGACCAAGTTTATAAAAAAAAATCTAGCAATACTTAAAATATTAAATTAGTTTCATTATATAACACTTGATATATTTTGATAATACATTTGTTTTGTGTTCAAAATATTACTATATTTTTCTATAAACTTAATCAAACTACAAAAGGTTTAACTAGAAAAAAGTCAAACGACTTATAATATAAAATGGAGGGAGTAGGTTATAATGGATCTACCAATCCTCCGAAATTTACATCTAAGCGGTACTAAGTGATTTTTGTTTGAAATTTAAGAGACATTCTTATCATTTAGTATATCAAAGACTATGATCTATTTCACGGCATAGTTATTTTTTCTTCTTTTTTAGTTACCGTTATAAAATAATTTACCATCTCTTACGGTGAATATCTAAGATGAATATGGTAAGATAATATTTCTTTCAGTGTTTTACAGAAAAACTAACAGATGGAATCCCGTCGGGGGCATGTCACACCCCAATCCGGCACCGCCGTACAACGGCACCTGATAGGAGCATGTCGTAGGAAAAACGGCGCGAACCGCTTCCTACGAAACCGCGATCTCGGTACCAGTCCCAGGACATAGCGCTGGTACCCACGGTGACAAATATGAATCATTGCAAATCCTTAAAATAAATAGAGGACTTATTTACCTTAACTTAGGTTGCAGCTCAGAACAACCTGAGAATGCAACCGACGACACGGACGAGGAAACAGCAACAACAACGGCAGCAGCGGAACCAACGAACTAACACCCAACACCACAGGCGACGGCTGGGAACCAGGACGAAACCCTAATCTTCACTTCACTTCATCTTCACTTCAAGGCGGAGGAACTATATATATTTATATAGAGCAAGGGTGAGTACTTTCGTACTCAGCAAGCCACGGGAATTTAGGAGTTTAATGCAAGCTTGGAAGAGAGGCAAGGTTGTTTTGCAAATCCTTTGTTTGAAATCATTTTGAAATCACTAAGTGATTTATTTCTTGTTAAGTTTGGGTCGAAAAGAGACTTGCGTCTCAAATCGACTTAAGAGATGCTTTTCAACAACTCAATTGGTAATGTACCGACCTCCCGGGTCAGATCATTACTTCTCAGCTCCTAGAGCCATTTCACTTGATTAGGCGGCTCCCAGAGCCTTTTTCAATTTCTCGGACTCCACTTAATAAAATTTAACTGGAAAAAGCCAGAACGGAATTCTCATAATTAACTGAAACGGGATGGTAGTATTGTTAGTAGAAAATGTAAGTGATGAATTAGGGTCTGGATGGTATGATCAATGATAACAAACGCTGAACCTAAAAGTGGTTTGCGTTTTATTTATATAGCTAAACTGCGACCAGACCATTCTGTAAACTCACTTAACAGTCTCTTGAGCGCCT
>CM020181.1:5568966-5610744 GCA_009805545.1 Oryza longistaminata
GAGTGACCGACCGGCGGAGCGGAGCATACAGCGAGCTGAGCGGCGGCGGTCGGAGCAGGTTGGTGTGTGAAGCAGGCCGCGCGGCGGCAATCACTCCCTACTCCTCTCTCCCTTCCCCTTTTCGGCATGTGGGCAGTGGAGGGCGCAGAGCATGGAGCGGCGGGATTTTTTTTGATAGAATCTACCCAATGTGGAATTTTCAGGAATGGAGAATGTTGTGGTAGACTGATGATATTCCGATAGAACCCATGGTTTGGACGTAGATTGCACTATACTGGTGGAGCGGTCGACCGGTGGAGCGGGCGTGTGGCAGGTGGACGCTGCGGCAGCCGGAGCAGGCGGGTGGTGCGGAGCGGGACGGGTGGTGTCGAGCGGCGTCGTCTTCGTGATATCCTCCTCATTGTCATCCCCATTGGCGCCGTCCTCCCTTGGCGTTGCCCTCCGCTCTCAGCTCCGGTGGGTCGTCGGTGATAGGGAGTAAATATGGTCCCACGGGGCTTGAGCTCTGAGGAGGACATCTCCTAGAGCGGAGCAAGCAGCGGGAGCAGCGGCATCGCGGCCCGATCTCACTGCCCCCTCGCTGTCTTCCCGCGCTCCATCATCGGCCCATCATCAGGATTCATTAAGATTTTTCCAGCTTTTGAAGCAAGCTTGACTCCACAGGGAACAGCATCAGGAAATGAGATTAATACATCCCCAAATCGCATGCCATCTAATTCGGGCCATCTTTTAATATAGAACTCTGCATTTTCAAACCCCAAAATATCCTCCCATATCTGCAAAAGCATATGGTATTTGATGGGTTACCATCCTAACATGAATATCAGGATCATCTAACAGTACATTTCAGAAGGAAGGTTCAAAAGTCATTTTCTTATTTGAGAACAAGAGTCAAATTCAAAAAGAGACAATCCATTATATGCCACTGAGTTTGTCATAGCTCTACGATTTGCCACTGACTTTGTCACGTTCTATAATATACCATCGACTTTTACTTAACTTCTATGATTTACCATCGCCGTCCAGTTAGTCTCCGTTAGTACTGTACAATTTTGTCCAAATGACCAAAATACCCCTGGGATAAAACTTCCAAAATGTGGACAAAAATTCCGAAATACCATATTATAAACATAAGATTGTAAACATTCAAAATTTGTCCAAAAACTTAAAGTCTGACATTTCAGAATTTTTATCTAAAATTTGAAAGTTTTTGTCTCAGGGGTATTTTGGTCATTTGGATGAAAGTGTACAGTACTAACGGAGACTAACCGGATGGCGGTGGTAAATCGTAGAAGTTAAGCAAAAATCGATGGCATATTATAGAACGTGACAAAGTCAGTGGCAAATCGTAGACCTATGACAAACTCAGTGGCATACAATGGATTATCTCAAATTTTTGAATAAGACGAATGGTCAAAGATGTGAGAAAAAGTCAACGGTGTCATCTATTAAAAAATGGAGGGAGTACTTATAAGCCAAATTTAAAATTTAAAAATTAATTAATTTTGAAGTTGATTTTGTTGTTTTAGCGCACTTTGTTTTTACATCATTTGCTTTTGAATCACTAAGAACACATATATAATACTTGTACTCACAAATTACTTTTTGGTTGCTAATAAACAGTATAGATAAGCATGTGCATAAGTGAACAGATGAGGCTGTAATTGAATATCCAATGTGGGACTAAATCCAATAATAACGACTTGCCACAATATGTCTAATGGTGTATTTGGTCATAGGACACGTCAAAAAGCTTGCGAACTACTTGGGCTGTGTTTAGGTCGTGTGCCAATTTTTTTTTAAATATACAGACACACATTTGAAGTATTAAACGTAGACTAATAACAAAACAAATTACAGATTCCGCCTATAAACTGCGAAACGAATCTATTAAGTCTAATTAATCCGTCATTAGCAAATGTTTACCAGTTGCACCACATTGTCAAATCATGGCGTAATTAGGCTCCAAAGATTCGTCTCACGATTTACATGCAAACTGTATAATTGGTTTTTTTTTCGTCCACATTTAATGCTACATGCATGTGTCCAAACATTTGATTGACGGAAAGTTAGAAGTTTGAAGAAAAAAGTCCTTGATCTCAAATTACTCTTTCTGGTTTTCTAATCTGAACTAGTCTAATTTTGATCATCAGTTGCTTGCACTTCTGCCAGCAGGTATTGTTTAGCTATTTTCTAATATACTACCAGCCTCTATTCTAAATTGGGATTAGATTCACTATAATACTATTAATCTGGATAATTATGATGTTATAATCTCGTCCTAAATTATTACTTTCATCCAACGACGGAGGGCGTATGTTTTGGAACGAAAAGAGTAGCTAAAGTAGACTGACTGTTGATATGCATCCAAACAGTGATGACCAGTCTCTGTACCTCTCTGAGGCAGAGAGCCAATGTACTATTTGGTCAAAGAGGTGAAGTCACACAAACAAACACACACAACAAGCGGCAGCACAAATTCAGAGGAAGATGGATGTATATAGGCACAGCAGCAGCAGTGACATTAACAAGAAAGCATACCACACACTGGGGTGTGTCATTGTGTCAAGTTGCAGGCATGGCCAGCTCACACAGAGAAGGAAAGCCAACCACAGATCTGAAGGATTTTCAGGTGCATCCCCTTGGAAGCCTCCAAACCAAAATCATCCTCACTCAACTGACATTAAATTTGAACTTCCAGCAGCACCACTATGATCACAATCTATACAAAACAATGCTGTTTGGTAGTAGTAAAATAGGCCTCTGCCAGAAAGTTAAGATGGTGCATTATAAAAGGTACATAGACAGGTCATGGTGTTTATCTCAGTAGCTGCAGAGATACACTTTCTTGACAGGTGAGGTGAGTCTCCAGAATGGATTGGTACAGATGCAAGATTAGCACTGCAATTTGCCAAGGATGGTATCATCACAATTCCAAGTTGGTCCTTGTTTCATTGCATGAAGCCTAGTACAGATGTAGTGTCACTTTTTATTCTGTTTAGTTGTCTGCTCAGATTGGATAGATCAGTTGGCTGATAGTTCCAATTATCAGTTGAAAGAAATTTCAACCAAGAGGAAGAGATAGACCAACTACAATATGGTAGAACAGGATAGGTACATATACTAGTGATTGATTATCAACTATTACAAATTTAAAAGTACAATTATTTGATTCTTCTAAGGAATTTGTGTATAAAGTTTTTACAAGAACATATCGTTTAGATGTTTAAAACCATGCATATGATAAACGAGAAAGTAGCCCAGCGAATAGTTCATGCAAAGTCAGCCTTATGCTGAGGTCAAAATACAACTAAAAGGTTAGGCTTTTTTCACACGACAAAATAGAAGATTTATTAGCATATAATTATATAATTAATTGAGTATTGACTATTATAAAATTTTTAAAATAAATTTATTTAACTTTAAAAGAAATATCTATATAAAAATGTTTTATAAAAATCATCTCGTTTAACCGTTTGAAAGACATGCTTATGAAAAAGTACCTAGTAGCTAAACCAAAAAGGCTGGTTCTAGCCTTTGGTTGAATATTTTCTTTGCATGCAAAATGAGGTGATTAATTAAGTATTAATTATTATAAAATTAAAAATAGTTTTATCTGATTTTCTTAAAGAAACTTTGATATAGAAAGTTTTTTTTTAAAAAAATACTCCACCTTTTAACAGTTTAGAAAGATGTTCACTTTAAACGAGAAAGTTGCAAGCTTCAGTTGTAGATTAGAACACAACATTAGTCTGAAGAAGCTAATGGTTTCTTTCTCTGTTCTTATAAGATATGGACATAAAGTCTGACATTTTCAATGAAAGACAAGTAAAGCTCTCTCCGTCAAAGAAATATCTAAAATTAGAGTGATATATCCTAGTTCACATTTAATCATCAATTATAGGTTTGTAGTACAGTAGTACTAATACTAGATACCTACTGCAATGGTCACTTGTAGTTGTCTTTGCTCAAGGTGTCCAATTGCAGAGCCTTCTTTAGCTAGGCAACTTGCCAATTTCTCAATAAAATACCAGATGACCAAAGTCCAGGTGAAATGAACGTTGGGTTTGAAGAATACGTGTGGCGGCAGAATTTGTCTTACATCTCAGAATAATATAGTCCCAAGTTTAATTATAAGAGCAGGTACAATAGCAGGCTATAAGCCAGCTATAAACATATTTTAAAGAGATAAAGGAAGAGAGAGAAGAGCAGCGGACTACAGATTTGTAGCCAGCTGCAGCACGGACTCCAAGATGTAATGTGTGTATGACAGGTGGGACCAGGTATTAATAGTATAATAAACAACTATTGTATGAATTGGCTATTACATTGGCTATAGACGATTTGGAGCTAGTAGTGGGCTGCACTACTTCCCTTTCTCTAAGGGGTCAAAATGACAATACCAAGGGATTGAAAAATTTCATGCACATTAAAATGAAGGAACCTGTCGTCTATCAGTTTGATTTCCCCAAGGAAAAGTAACATCTGTCTGAAGACTGTCCCCAGAAAATCAAACTTACATTTTACTTCTTATTTTTAGTTTTTTTCTGAAACCACTTGTATGTTTGGATCTTGCATGTGGAATAAAGCTGGAAAATGGCAACCACTTGCCTGCCATGAACAGGTTTGTATAGCAACACCAGATTTGAGAATTTCAAAAGTGTTTACATGTTTTTCACATTAACAGCCATTGAGAACTGAAATAACATCAGAAAAATGTGCATTCAATCTACCTGATTTTTTGTGATTGGACAGTTCAACAATTAGGAAGTTGCTGATATCCCAATCAAGTCCCGAAGTGCTAACATAGCATGCTTTTGTTGACAATAGAGGGAAAACGAAAAAAGAGGATTCAGATATAGCCACAGAGGTCACTGCGAAAGAAATGGCAAGTTAAAACCTCTTCCTAGTCTTATAGGCAATCACAAGAATGAATGCACAGATGCATTGCATCTAGGACATTGGCCACCAAATTAAGATTGGGACAACAAGAGTTCTTAATTTCAAGATACAAAGTCAGCAGCAATAGTATAGGCTTGCAACTTGTCTGTAGTCTTATTTCCATCTACCTTTCAGGTTATGTCCCTTTTGATTTTTATATTTCGTTCACTGAATCCATGTCTATCCATGATCCATTTCAAAAGTGCAACTACCAAATCAGCAGCTCCATGGATTTTGTCCAAACACATTACCTAGTCTAGTTCATGAACCTAAACTATCATCAGCATATTGCCACCAATAATTTACCTGACAAATGATTAATAATCTAAATAGGGTTTACAAATGAATAAGTAAGTTCTAACCGTGTGACCTCTTCAAAATTTCTACCTTCTTTCCTTCACCAAGGAACCAAGCTAAAGGCAGGATGTTTTAATATCTCCCTATACATTTTGTTTGTGCAAATGTTTTGTGATTGTATGGACCTAACCTGGCAGAAACTAGTAGCGTAGTAACTATTAATCAAGCTACAGCAATCTATTGAGATTGAAAGAAATGAGAACCATGAGGCTCTTTCAATTGTTTTGAAGGACTCTATACAGTTCATCTCCCAGTGCTGCTAAAGTGACTGGTTTTTGGATCAGACCGTTTATTCCTGCCTGCTGGCACCGATCCCGAACGGTGTCATCGGTGCTTGCCGCAAGAGCAACTATCAGCGGTGGCCAACAATTCCCCCTGAACTTCCTGATTGCAAGAGCTACATCAAATCCATCCATTGTACGCATGGTGAGGTCAAGAACCACCAGCTGGAAAGATGGCTCAGCACTGGCAAAGGAGTTGATGCATTGGATGCCGGAAGTAACCGAGAGGACTCGGCAACCAAGCTTCTCCAGGAGCTTGTGAGTTACGGCTCGATTGGTGTCATCACTGTCCACAAGAATGACTTGGAGTCCATTAAAATTGGGAATTGGCGCTGATCGGAACAAGTCCGAGGATGCTCCAGAGACCGGAGTCACATGCTGAAGCTGGAACTGAAGGGCAAGCATGATAGTTTCTCCAAGGCCTTTTGAATCAGAGACTGACCAAATATTACCATTCATCATCTGCAGCAGAAAAAAAACGGGGCCTTATCAGAAAAAAAAAGAACTTATTCAGTTTATGCATCAGACAAGATATTGCAACTTGCATAATTTGATGATTAAGAAATTAGACTTATCGAGAAACAATTAATCGCATCTTTTATAGAAAAATCTGTCCTGGTTTTGGCAATCTGACAACGTTTGTAAACATATATGCACATCCTTGAATTGGGAATAATAGTAGCTAAGCAAGAGTAGTCTGGCTATGTGATCATGTAGCAATGTACATCTCGATCCATTATAAGTAATACAAGATGAGAAAAAAAAACAATCGAGCAATGTTGATACACTTTGCTTTGTTGCAGACATAGAACATTAAAGAGTTTATAGTATACCTGCACAATTTTCTTGCACATGTTGAAGCTAAGTCCCATCTCAGAACTGGTAGAGTTGGGTCCTTGAAGTCTCTGACTGGATGACGAACTCAAAAGATTACCTCTGGACTCTCTAATCCTAATCTCAAACTTAACACACACATAGCTGCCAGAGAAGTTTGCTCTTCGCAGCATCCAATCCTGATTGTGCCTCTCTTCCTTCTCATTGTAAGTATTCACATACAAGGATAGACAGCCTGCATTACACCTCTGTATTAGAGTACCTACCATGTGCAGGACGATGTGGAAAACCCTCTTCTCATCACCGACGACCCTTTCGGGCAAAGAATTATCCACTTCAAACTCAAAATCAATCCCCTTGCAGCCAGTTAGGCATCTTACAACACTGATTGCCTCCTTAACCAACGAATGAAGGTTGAATGCCCTCCTCACCAAAGACAAATACTCACGATTTACGGTTGATGTTTGCATGACATCATTCATCAATGTTGACGCAACGCTACTTGTCTTGACAATGGCATCCATTACAAGCCTTTGCTCAGGGTTCATATTTTCTTGCTGCATCATTGAGACTAGACCAAGGATCGAGTGCATTGGCCGTCGCATTCCATCATACATGGCAGTCTGAAAGGAGTTCCTAGCTTCAGTGGCCATCGTGGTTTCATGCTTTGCTCTCAGCAAGTCCCTGTGTTGCGCACTTTTAGGTGTGTAATATGTAATATTTAATTCTTATTTAATCATCCACCTTTGTTTATAGTCAGATTTTTCATCAAATAAATACATCCTTTACAAGAATTTAACTAGAAAAATATTTAAATAGTGAAAATTTGAGTGACAGCACAAGTACCCAATTAATAGGAATAATTAATCACAATCCAGTCCAATTGACGGAGAAACGCAACTAAAATCCAAGCATCAAATTAAACAAATTAACAAACCTTCCCAAAATCAATTAGGTCCCACAAGTCCTAACTAAATATACGCAAATCAGCAAGCACTCACTGTTAAGTCGTTGCGAAGAAGAACCAACATATCACTTAGTATCTGACCAACAATATATATCCTAATTAAATCAACCCTCGTGTTCCTCATGTAGCCTCCATATCTAACATATGCAGATAAGGTTGCATCATAGATAAGATTAGCTGCATGCATGCATACTCTGACCTACTACTTCTATTTAAAATATGGCAATTTAATACCAGATAGTATATATGCATATCTGTCTAAAATTGTATTACTAATATATTTTGAGACGGAGGCATTAGCTACCACTACTTAAAAAACAATTTTTCTGTATGAGGACCCCTATAAGTTGCAAATTAATGGACCATAATTGATAGTGTTCGCAAAAATCAACCTCCATTTTCGATACAACTCCTTAAGGGGCCGCATGTAAAAATATATTTTTGCAGGTGAGTCACTTAAGGAGCTGCATGCAAAAATAAGTTTATTTTCCCATGTGGTCCTTTTAAGGGGCCACATGCAAAAATAAATTTTCGCGAACCACATAAGTGGTCCGCATGCAAAATACCTCCTCTTCTCTATAGATGTTTTCTCCCCTCCTATCCCTTTTCCCTCTCAACACTACAATTTTTTTCAAATTAAAAAACTACAAAATTTTCTACCTCCTCTTCTCTCTCTCTTTCCCTCCTAACCGAGTAGGAGTGGGCGCGGTCACCAACGAGAAGGCAATCGGGAGTGAGCGACGCTGCCCCGTGTGGATCCGGCGGCCCTTACTCTCCTGGCCCCCCACTTCTCTCCCATCTAACACATTCCTTTCCCCCCTCCTCCTCACTCTGACGGCTGGCTCCTGCGACGGTGGTGGTGGGCGTGGGCGACAGGGGTGGGCGTGGGCGACTGCGGCGGCCCTCACCTGCCCAAATCCGGCGTTGACGGCCCTCCTCCGCCCTGATCCGATGGCTGCTGCCCTCCCTCACTCGGATTCATCGGCCCCTCCCCTCCCCTGCCTCGATCCGGCAGCGGCCTCCCTCCCGCGTGGATCTATCGGCGGTGGCGGCAGGGAAGGGAGGATGATGGCGGCGTTTGGAGTATGAAGACGACGACGGTAGTGACTGGAGGACGGGGACGATGGTGATGGCGGTGCCAAAGAATTCTAGGGTTAGGGTTTCTGTGAATTTTTTGATTTTTGGAATTTTTATTTTTTTCACGATTTTTCCTTTTCGTATGCAGCCAGCTTAAGTGCCCGCATGCGGTTGCGCTGGCCCATGCAAAAGTCCCTATTTTCATATATTTTTGGGTGCATGTGGGCCGCTCGTCCGTATGCAAAAATCGATTTTGATCGTATGCAAAATTCAAATATGTAAGTAGTGTAGGAGTACATCTTGGAGACAGGCGTTGCATATGCTGCCATTTCGCATGCATACGTCGAAATCTGGATCGCTGCAAAAACCAAGCATGCTCTGTAATACATATGGAAGCATCTCTCAAAGTCATGGGGGATGCCCCCACAGGGATACGATCGGCCGGCCGTCATCGGCGACACGACGGCGTGCACAACACATGCTGTGAATCAGTGAATGAAAGCCAGATCTAGTGTACATATGCATGCATCTCCTATTGGACGCCTAGCTAGCTACAACCAACACCTCCACTAGCTCCGGTTCTGGGCACAGTTTCGAAAATATGAAGAGAACTAGGAGTTCTTATATTCTACATGTCTTAGCTTTGAAGTTATAAGTTATGGTTATGCAGTAATGCAGATTTTCGCCAACTACGGACGGAGATTCACAAATAGAATTTAATAATTGGCTTTTCCTTGTGTGTTGGCTTTATTTTTTCAGTTCTTTTTGTTGCCTGAGTATTTGCTTCTACTTTGGATGGCAGTTAGTAGGGCCCACAATTATCATCCTCACTCAAGATTATTTAAGTATCTGTAGATTACCAGGCCACGATTATTTGTAGATCGTTTTGTGGCACACTTTTAGAGTATAATTTGTCCAAAAATTTTCTACTCGCTCCAACGCTTTAACTTTTTTTAAAATTAAACTTCTTTAAATATCTCAAGTTTATATGAAAATATAGCAACATATATAATATCAAATTAGTTTTGTTTAATCTAACATTAAATATATTTTGCTAGTATATTTGTGTTAAAAATTGCTATGTATTTCTATAAACTTCGTATAAATTATATAAGTTTGACTATAGAAAAAATGTTGAAATATCTTATAAAATGAAACGGAGGGAAACGGAGGGAGTACATTTATATTACTTTTAGGTGTGTAATATGTAATATTTAATTCTTATTTAATCATCCACCTTTGTTTATAGTCAGATTTTTCATCAAATAAATACATCCTTTACAAGAATTTAACTAGAAAAATATTTAAATAGTGAAAATTTGAGTGACAGCACAAGTACCCAATTAATAGGAATAATTAATCACAATCCAGTCCAATTGACGGAGAAACGCAACTAAAATCCAAGCATCAAATTAAACAAATTAACAAACCTTCCCAAAATCAATTAGGTCCCACAAGTCCTAACTAAATATACGCAAATCAGCAAGCACTCACTGTTAAGTCGTTGCGAAGAAGAACCAACATATCACTTAGTATCTGACCAACAATATATATCCTAATTAAATCAACCCTCGTGTTCCTCATGTAGCCTCCATATCTAACATATGCAGATAAGGTTGCATCATAGATAAGATTAGCTGCATGCATGCATACTCTGACCTACTACTTCTATTTAAAATATGGCAATTTAATACCAGATAGTATATATGCATATCTGTCTAAAATTGTATTACTGATATATTTTGAGATGGAGGCATTAGCTACCACTACTTAAAAAACAATTTTTCTGTATGAGGACCCCTATAAGTTGCAAATTAATGGACCATAATTGATAGTGTTCGCAAAAATCAACCTCCATTTTCGATACAACTCCTTAAGGGGCCGCATGTAAAAATATATTTTTGCAGGTGAGTCACTTAAGGAGCTGCATGCAAAAATAAGTTTATTTTCCCATGTGGTCCTTTTAAGGGGCCACATGCAAAAATAAATTTTCGCGAACCACATAAGTGGTCCGCATGCAAAATACCTCCTCTTCTCTATAGATGTTTTCTCCCCTCCTATCCCTTTTCCCTCTCAACACTACAATTTTTTTCAAATTAAAAAACTACAAAATTTTCTACCTCCTCTTCTCTCTCTCTTTCCCTCCTAACCGAGTAGGAGTGGGCGCGGTCACCAACGAGAAGGCAATCGGGAGTGAGCGACGCTGCCCCGTGTGGATCCGGCGGCCATTACTCTCCTGGCCCCCCACTTCTCTCCCATCTAACACATTCCTTTCCCCCCTCCTCCTCACTCTGACGGCTGGCTCCTGCGACGGTGGTGGTGGGCGTGGGCGACAGGGGTGGGCGTGGGCGACTGCGGCGGCCCTCACCTGCCCAAATCCGGCGTTGACGGCCCTCCTCCGCCCTGATCCGATGGCTGCTGCCCTCCCTCACTCGGATTCATCGGCCCCTCCCCTCCCCTGCCTCGATCCGGCAGCGGCCTCCCTCCCGCGTGGATCTATCGGCGGTGGCGGCAGGGAAGGGAGGATGATGGCGGCGTTTGGAGTATGAAGACGACGACGGTAGTGACTGGAGGACGGGGACGATGGTGATGGCGGTGCCAAAGAATTCTAGGGTTAGGGTTTCTGTGAATTTTTTGATTTTTGGAATTTTTTTTTTCACGATTTTTCCTTTTCGTATGCAGCCAGCTTAAGTGCCCGCATGCGGTTGCGCTGGCCCATGCAAAAGTCCCTATTTTCATATATTTTTGGGTGCATGTGGGCCGCTCGTCCGTATGCAAAAATCGATTTTGATCGTATGCAAAATTCAAATATGTAAGTAGTACAGTGGCGTTGCGCAGCCGCTCCAGGCGCTAGAGGCCGACAGGGAGACCATGCGCCAACGAGATCCTGCAGTACATGGGCAGGTCATGTAAGTAGGAGCACGAGCTCAACTCGCCGCAGGCCGGCGTCGAGATACCTCCGGCCAATCGACACCGTGCTCGGCGGCCACGGCTTCATGAAGCTGCCGCCGCTCGAGGACCAGCTCTGCTTCGACGCCGACGCCTCGACAGCCAACGGCCTCGCCTACTACTCCACCGCCGCCACTAGGCTGCTCGGCGGTGCCAACGGCAGCGACGACGGCCTGTGGAGGTTCACGCGGTCGGCGCTGCCACCATCGGCCCCCCTCTTCCTGTCCCACACGGCGACGGCCGCGTCCAGACCCTGGGCCCCAGCCGCCACCGCCTTCGATCTCCGCGATTGCATCATCAATGGCGAGGCTGACCTCCGTCGAGTGGAGCGGCGGCGGCGTCGTCCATGCACGGGAAAATATGAAGTGGCGCCGCGAAGAGACAACATCAACGGGGAGTGGATGGAAAACGCGATGGAGTGGCGTGGATCCAATTTCTCAAAATTGCAGTGGCACCCAACGGATATCGTGAGTATAGTAGTGGTATTTTTCTAATTTGACACATTTGTAGTTGCATGGATCTAATTAACCATAAAATTAAGTGTGGAAAAAAAATTAAAAAAAAAACTGCCATGTCAAAAATTGAGTTAGACATGAGTGAAGTGATCACAGTGGTCATGAAAATTAGAATGAGATTATTTTTTCTCCTTACTCATGAGTCGTTTCTTTTACAAGAAAATTCTTACGAATATAAAAATTTCTAGAATTATACATGGTTATTAAGAAAATTGGTAGAATTAAATGGAAGAAGATTGTGATTGGATAAAAGGTGGAGGTAGATAGAAAAATTGAATGGTGTTGGATTGCGATTGGTTGAGAAGAGAATATTGGTGAAGAAGTTGTTATATTTTGTGACAAATTTTAAAGGCTAAAAGTTATTATATTTTAGGACGGAGGGAGCAGTATGTATAAACTTATTTGCATACTTTAGAGAAGGGAGCACCAGATTTGCTCTCCTGTTCCCACATGCTTAATTAGGAGACAGGATATGATTCAGGTCGACGCCTTTTGATTAAAGGAGATGATATGACAACCCTTGTCGCCTATACCGCTGGAATTGAATTATTGTTGAACTAAAAGTGAATTAATTGGCCACTCCAGTAGGTTAATCCTCATGTAACGTACTAAATCAGAAGTCTCGAGTTCAAACCTGACTGACGCGATCGAGGAAGGATAACAGTGAGCTACAGTATATACAAGCTATAGGTTTATATAAAAGAATAAATAAAGAAAAATTAGGAGTTTTAGCTCTCACGAAAGAACTAACTCTACACATGTTGCAAGGATATATATATTAAATTTATAATTTGAGAAAAAGAGATGAGGGAAAATTAAAGCTAACCTATTACACATGTTAGCTCTAGAATGAATTTATAACTATTATAACTAGCAGTGTGCTCTGCTATTAAACATGCTCTTAGGAGCACGTTCTTTTCGACCCAAAGGTTTTCACTGAGTTGCTATATATAAAACGAGGAACACGATTAAGGTATGGTTTTTGATAATTAGTTAGTAAAATTTAAGTGTTAGATTTATTTGATTTTTTAAAGCATCTTCTGGACATATATTTTTTTTTTTTACGAAACGTATCACTTAGCCATGAAAAAATGTGGTAATTGAAAACGAGAAGTAGCTAAGCTGTATTAACTGTTTAAAACCAAGCCTTAACAAAACAACTACTACAGTTTCATATTATAAGTCATTTTAATTTTTTTCCTAAGTCAAATTTTTTAGGTTTGATCAAATTAATAGAAAAATGAGATAAAGTTTATTTTACACCTCCTAACTCTTCTTGTTGTCTGAAATTTACCGTTAATTCTAAAACCGGACTTTCACTGCCCCCAACTATCACTACTACGGAAACCATCTTTCGAGGCGGCCATTTTGGATTTTCGCTGGCGGAAATCGCAGCCGTCACAAAGCAAAGGCCAGTGAAAATGTAGATCTTCGCTAGAGGTTATATACCGCCAGCTAAGATATGTCTTCGCTGACGGCCGACTAAGCCACACCCGCCAGCAAAGACATATCTTCGCTTGCGGTACTATTAAGACAGCCACCAGCGCAGCGAAGATATTTCTTCGCTGGCGGCTTATAGTATTTTAGGCCACGTGGCCCGCTAGGAAAAATGCCCAAAGGCTTCTGGGGATGGACACGTGGCCCGACAGTGAAGATAGGAACCATCCGACTTCTGACACGTGGCCCGCCTGTGAAGATGTAATTTTTTTAAAAAAATAAAAACAATATTATATATTATTTTTGGCATGCACTCCTTTGGTCTTTTGCTTTGGTATAAAACGTGTATCCATTCAGATCATATGCTTGCCACGAGGTGTACACACTTGATGGCCCGTCAGCCAACATTTTAGTTGTTCTTTCTTCCGTGGTATCGCCATCTGGTAGACAAAGGTCCTTGAACCATTCGGTAAAGTGATGTTTGTGTTTTTTTCATGATCTATGCATTAGAGCGTCCCACATTTGTTGCTTGTACTTCATTCAGGTGCTGCTCTATGTACGGCTCCACTATCGCGAGTTGCTACAGCACAGTGAAATGAGCATCTTTCACTTTTTTTAGTCATTGTCATGGATTCTTTTTTTCTCTTTTGTAACTTTTCTAGATAATCTACCTTCATATCGAGGTACCTATAAACCAATTGCTTTCCCATCTTTTGAGTAATCAATGCAACACTCAACAACCTCCTCAGTTGTGTATCCCTCTATCATCGATCTCTCTGGGTGGGCGCAGTTCCATACGTAGCCTTTTTGAATGGACACATATCGTTCGAATGGCCACATCTGATGCAGGCACAGGGGGCCAAGTGCAATTATCTGAGGCACAATATGAACTATGAGGTGTTACATCATATCGAAAAATGATGGAGGGAAACACATCTCAAGCTTGCACACTGTCTCTATAGCGAAAGCCCAGAAAGGACCTAACTCTTCAGGATCAATTACTTTCTGCGATATGGCATTGAAGAAATAACACAGCTTTGTGATGACCATCTTTACGTGTACTGATTCGATTACTCTAATTGCAATGGCGAGGAATACTGTGAGCATTACATGATAGTCATGAGAATTGTAGCCTGAAAGGGACAAATCCTTCATCGACACCAGTCGCTTAATGTTTGAGGAGAAACCAGTAGGCACTCTCACTACACGTAGGCATTTGCACATTGCCTTTTTCTCCTCATTTGTCAAGGTGTAGCAAGCAGGCGCAAGGTACACTTTTCCATTATTACCTTCATCCACAGGATGAAGCTCTTCCCTTATCTGCATATTCACGAGGTCCTTATGTGATTTTAGCCCATCCTTTGTCTTAGTTAGTATGTCTAGTATAGTCCCAATGGTGCTATCGAAGACATTTTTCTCCAGGTGCATGACATCAATAGAATGACGTACCTCTAAATCTCTCCAGTACGGAAGGTACTTAAAGAAAATGGAGTGCTTCTTGAATGGCCCGCTAGGGCTTGCTGGCACTTCGGCATCATTTCTCTTCCGCTTGTTGGTTTCTTTCTTTTTTGGCTTCCCAAAAACAACCTTGACGTTTTTTGTCATTTTGACACTTTATCACCCTTCCATGGTTCTGGTGCATCACCATCCTCAACAGTGCTGTCGAAATATTCTGCTTTGGAGTGGTACGAGTGATTCTTTCTTAAGAAACACTGGTGTCGCATGTACACTAGATTCTTCGATCCATTAAGATACCTGCGCACGGTACCATCCACACAAATAACGCTGCCCGTTTTCCCCATTGATCTGTCCTGATAGGGAAAACAGTGCAGGCAAGTCGTTGACGGTGACAAAGATAATTGCATGTAGCGTGAAGTACTCACACATGAATTCGTCCCAAACTCGGATCCCGTGTTTCCACAAATCATGCATATCCTCCAGCAAAGGCTCCAGAAAAACATCCATGTCATTGCCATGTCGTGGTCCCTGTACAAGGATGGCCAACAAAATATACTTCCTTTTCTGACACAGCCACGTAGGGAGGTTGTACACGGTTATGAGTACTGGCCACATGCTGTGCGAGCTGCTCAAGTCACCGAATGGATTCATTCCATCGGTGCTCAATGCAAACCTTACATTTCTTGGGTCCTCTGCAAACTTATGGTACTTTGTGTCAAATTCCTTCCACTGTCGAGCATCTGCAGGATGTCGAATCATCCCATCCTTTTTCCGCTTTTCATGATGCCAGTGCATCAGTTCGGCATCCCTCGGGTTCGAGAACAAACGCTTCAATCGATCTTTCACCGGAAGGTACCACATGACCAGCTGCAGAATCTTCTTTTTATTGTTGTCTTTGCATGGAGTGGACTCTTCTACATCGTCAAGGGCAACATTCAGACCCTCAGACAGGCCACGGCTTGTTTTGTATCGACTACTCTTGCACGTTGGACATCTGTCCAAATCCTCGTACTCTTTACGGAACATGATATAGTGGTTAGCACACGCGTGTATCTTTCGCACACCCAATGAGAATGGGAAAATAAGCTTCTTCGCTTCATAGGTGCTGGTTGGCAAGGAGTTGGGTTGCGGAAAAAGTTTCTTCAATAGAACCAACAAATCGTTGAAACTACTATCGGACCAACTATTTCTGGTCTTCAATCTCATAAGCTTAAGCACCGTCCGCAACAATGTGAAATCCTTCTCGCAACCCTTTGCCTCGTCATACAAAAGATCCTCCGCTGCCTTTTTCAATGCATCGAAGTTATCCAACCCACGAGCGGACCTAGCTACAACCTCAGGTTCAACATGATGCAACATCTCTTCCAAATCTGCAAAATTACCATCATCTACGCTCACATTACCATCATCGGCATCATCAACTGTATTGTGCTGACCATTGTCGCCAACAACATCATCATCATCAACGGGTTCTACTGCATGCACTTCTTCTTCTTCAGCTACTACCATGAAATCCTCGTCCCAGCTGAACACTTCATCACGTAGTGTTGCCTGGTTGGGAACTTGTTTTCTTGGGGTCTCCATGATGTGACCAATTTGTGTAGCGTTCAACAAATCCATGCGTCACCAAGTGCTGCTCGATTACAGATGAATCGATCCAAATTTTCTGATTTTTGTAGTGCGCGCATGGACATCTAATTTCTTTTGTTTTCTTAGATGCAACATTCTTCTTGGCTGCTTTTATGAATATGTCAACTCCTTCGATGTATGGCGCACGATATCTCTCTTTATACATCCATGCTCTGTCCGCCATCTATGCATTAATTAATTAATTGCGGAAAAAATAATACAACTTAGTTAGTTTAAATATTTTGAACAATATATCACTTTAAAACCCTACTAATTAATGTATGTAACCAGTATAATCTAGACAACATAATTAAAGCTAGCAAAAAATCTACATATATAATAAGATGGAAACTAGCTACATACAACTAGAAAATTTACCAAACTACCCCTTCGTCTCTTCTTCTTCATCATTGTCTGCAGTTAACTAATATATAGATCTACTACAAATAAATCTATCAAAACTGTATATATATGTATGTATGTATGTATGGAACATCGATCATGCACAATATTCGTTACAATTTTGTCCATTTCAAGCTCCAAATAGCAAATAAAATATACTTTTGTTCCTCCGTGTTACATACTTTTTGCCATGCAAAATCTCAACGAACAACCAATAAAAATGAAAAAAATGACAAATAGAGTAAAAGAAAGTATACTAACCTCTGGTGCAATATATCTTTCAAAAGATTCAAGATCAAAACCTTCCCACCTATGATTGTGTTCTTAAGAGAGAGAAAACCGTGCTCCTAATGGTGCCCGAAAGTACTGTAGCTGGCTGGTATAGGTACCTACATTTTTCCTGGTGGTCAACATATGTCGATTAGTTTGAACCGCCATAGAAAATAATTAGAGGTGGCGGCAGCTTAAGAGGGCCGCCAGCGAAGATGTAGGTGTCTTCGCTGGCGGGCCACATCACCTTACCGCTAGCGAAGATAGCATATCTTTGCTGGCGGCCAGCTTAAGGTGACTGTTAGCGAAGATGTGTTTCCGCTGGCGGCCTTGACCCCCCACCCCCGCGATTTTCTGGGCTGGTGGTTTTTTCACTTAGCCGCCATGAAAAATATTTTCCAAATGCCATGAAAAATTGTTTTTCTAGTAGTGTATCAAAAGTGTTAAACTTGCACGGTTACACCCCTAAGTCAATATCAGACGATTTTTCGCCTATGTGGCAATTGACATGGCAATTTAGTAAAAAAATATAAAATGGAAAACACAGGGCCCAACTATCAGTTAGGAGGCATTCTTCTCCTCTCTCTAATCTGTCCTCTCCCCCTAGTTCCCTATGTCGACTCACCCGAGACAAGCGCCGGCATGAAAGTTCTCTTGAGTGGGATCTGCAAGCTTGAGCTCGAGGGGCGATAGGGAAAGTGGAAGTTGACCTTGCCGGCGCATGGAGGAAACACTTGGTGAAGGGAAGGGGAGGTGGACCGCTCCTTAGTTCACCAGCAAATCGGGGAGAAGGCGTAGGCAAAGCTTGAGTTAGCATACCAGCTTGAGCATGGAGCATGTGCTCAGGGCGGCAAGGAGGCAGAGCTCGATCTCGACCACGCTAGCACATGGAGGTGGAGGAGGCACTTGGGGGCGCAGCTGGGAGCCACAGCGTGAGCTCGAGCTTGCGGCAATCGGGAGACGATGGGGGTCCGAGGGGAGGAGAGCTTGAGCTCACCGATCCCTGGAGAAGGAGGCACTCCAGGATGTAGCTTGGAGCCAGAGTTCGACCTCGCTGGCGCGTGGAGTCAGGGAGGCGCTTGGGAAGACATGGATACGATGGGAAGCTGAAGGTCTAGCTCGCCGGCGTATGGAGAAGGAGGCACTTGGGTAGACATAGGTCAACCTTACCGGCTGGGAGGCTGAGGTGATTGTTGCCTCGTCGACACGGGTGATGGAGCGAACCCGTCGGCATAGGAGTATCGAGGAAATCTCAAGAAGGGGGAGGAAAGAAGGTGTGAGAAGAGGAAATTTCAATGACATGTACGTCCATTATTCTTTTTAAAAATTTTACTAACCCATATTGATATGTTGATGCCACGCAAGTAGGAAAACCACCCTGATTTGGCCTAGGAGTGTAAATTAAACGGTTTTGATAGTTGGGGGTGTTAGATGCCCGGTTTTAAAGTTAAGGGGTGAATTTTAGACAACATGAGTAGTTAAGGGGGTGTAAAAATGGACTTATTGCTAGAAAAATATAGCAATATATATATTTTTTAAAAAGAACTATCAAAATGTGTTCACTATCAGATCTAATGAAACTAATTTTGTGCTATAAGTGTTGCTATATTTCTCTACACTTGGTTAAACTTCTAAAAAGTTTGACTTAAAAAAATTCAAAGTGATTTATAATATTAAATGGAGGGAGTAGTTCAAAATACTTATGCTCAACATCAGAAACCTAAGGGATAAATAATCCCTCCATCTTAGAACAAATAAGTGCGTGCAATTTTAGAATCAAAATTTTATACCATACTCTAAATTAATCACCCTCATCCAAATCTCTTTCAATCTAGCCCTAACTACGTTTTCACTCTCAATCACCCCTCATTTAACGAGGACATCTAAATCTAACTTTTCGTATAATTTGTTTTTTATGTTACAATTGTATTTATATTTGACGATATTGACTTTTTTAAACATGTTTGACCGTTCGTCTTATTCAAAAAGTTTTGCGAATATTATTAAAAACTTGAGTAGTAGTAGTATATTTAACAATGAATTAAATGAAAGGAAAATAATTAATAATTACTTATTTTTTAAAAATAAAACGAATGGTCAAACGTATTTAAAAAAGTTAACGGCGTTAAATATTTAGGGATAGAGGGAGTATCAGCTAGGGGAGTTGGTTGAAACGTCACATTCTTCAAATTCACTGTTGTGTACTCGATTTGTACAACCGCAGAAGAAAAAGGTTGTTTAGGTCCTTTGAACATTTGAAAAAACACTCACTGCTAGCAGTACTTTTCAAAACTACGGTCATGTATCAACTTTCTGCTGTATTTATGTCTCACCGTAAAACAAGATTTTTACAGCGGCTAAATATGGTTGTTTCATGCGGATACTATAGCTGCCTCGAACTAAATACCTATATGCAGATTTCATAGACATATTCATTTTCCTATGAAAACTATTTTCTTGTGGGGCTATCGGCCATCCTACCCGATCACTTGTACTAGTAATTCTAATTATTCCCATCAACGATTAGTGATGACCTTCATAGACGGTTCATAACACTGAAATTTTTATATTTGGTCCTTTTTGAAAACTTATTTTACAAATTAATGGACCTCTGGAAAAACTTAAACCGGAACTGGAAAAACTTAAACCATGGCGCCGTGCCCGTGCCACCGTGGTAGTAGGGTGTCGTGGCCGTGCTGACTAGGCAGAGGGGAGAATGGAGGAGTCTATCTTTCTCTTTGATTTCCACCAAAAATCCCGCGAAAAACGAGTTCAAATTAAGTGGATTTGAGGTGGAGAGGTGAGGGGGAGAGAGAGGGAGAAGAACACAATGGGCTGTCGGGCTGAGTGATGGGCGAAACTGAGTGGGGGAGGAGAAAGGGAGTGGGGCCTGCGTGGCTTTATGGGTGCGCCCCACACAGGACGAGTGCGCCAACCTGGCTGGCGCCGTGCTAGAAGGGGTGGCCGCCAGTGTGGCTGGCGCCCTCCTTTGCCATGTCACACCATCCACGCCCTAGTTCCACGGTGGCACGGGCGCGGCGCCATGGTGGCTGGCGCCGCCATGTTGGGGACGGCGCGGCGCCAGCCACCCTGGCGCTCCAAAAAGGACTATTTCCGGTTTAAGTTTTTCTAGGGGTCCATTATTTGTAAAATAAGTTTTTAAAATGGACCAAAATGTAAAAATTTCAGGTTCATAACACCCTCTATTATAGACGCAAATGCCATTTCAGAAAGCCTATGTAGATCGGATGTCGCCTGCGAAAATTATTTTTAATTAGGTAAATAAATATATCTCCAGTGCCATGTTCTAGATATATATAGTTTGTAGCATGATTTTTACGGTCTCTCACGGAATTGTTCGATCTTGATATATAGAGAGACAATCATTCACTAGAGTACGTTATCGTGCATACCACGTATATACTAAGGCTGTGTTTAGATCTAAAGTTTGGATACAAACTTCAGTCCTTTTCCATCACATCAACCTGTCATACACACACAATTTTTCAGTCACATCATCTCCAATTTGAACCAAAATCCAAACTTTGAATCGAACTAAACACAGCCTAATTAAATAGAATTAATAGCCAAATCAATCAGCTCATCCCACACTTGAAAACGACATGTTCAGTCCATGTACCTCTTCCTGAAAACGTCTCCTCTGTAGAATATTATCGATCGATCGATCGATTAATTGTGTCCTCTCTTTCAGTCAAGGACGTACTACGTCACTGGAGATATATACTCCCTTCGTCCCAAAAAAAAGACAAACCCTGGTTTCCGTGTCTAATGTTTGACCGTCTGTCTTATTTGAAAAAATTATAAAAAAATTAAAAAGATAAGTCACGCATAAAGTATTCATCATGTTTTATCATCTAACAAAAATAAAAATACTAATTATAAAAAATTTTCATATAAGACGGACAGTCAAACGTTGGCACGCAAACCCGCGGTTTGCCTTTTTTTGGGACGGAGGGAGTATATAACATGAAATCATCACATAAAGTTGGCATATAGAATATATAGAAGCACAATTAATATTGCATGAACTTATGCATATCCTTTTCGCGTGCATGGACTGCATTATACAAGCAGTCTGAAAATTCAGATAAGTCATGCGTTAAAGTACTGAAGACCTGTCAAAATTGGTCGGCTGAGCCTAAGGGTAATGCATGTGGAAGAAAAGCTGTTCAAGGTGGTTTACCATGCATTCTTTTTCTGAAAATGTAAAAGTAGACTGCAAGAACACGGCAATAAATATTTAATCTGGATAGATTAATTATCAGGATATATATATATCACGCATGAAGATCTCTAGTGTTTTCCAAACCAGCTCAGACATGCATATAGTTATGAAGTCAATGATTTGGAATTAGCAAAAGATATCTAAATTAAAGATTATGTCTCTTTTTCTTCTCCTGTGTGATTACTACTGGGGCTTCCTTCAAGATATGATGATAATGCAAATTATTTGAACCGAGAGGTTATCAGCATGCATGGCAAGGCCTAAGTGCTATACACACAAAAAAAAAATCCACATGCATTAAGCTAACTAAATGTTCATTTTTAGAATTTGTTTGTGACATAAATTTTCTAAAAGCATCAAAATGAAAAGATTCCTTGACTAAGGGGGTTTCAGTTGTTTCGTCTTTCCAGTAAAGAAACAACCGAAACATCGATGTCAACCCATCTTTATGAAATAATTCATGTTATTTTACTTTCGTCTGTTAGTTGGACAAAGACCAAAGATGAAAATTGCAAAATTCCATGTTCTTCTTTAATGATTTTGGGATGGAGATGATGGCTGGCCCCTCTAATTCTTGCATTTTCACTACTACAGAGCACCCTATATGTAATGGTTGGGAGCCACATATAGATGCTGGGTACCAATTTGGGGACACCTATATATGCCCATTGGCATAGCTGCCAGTATCAGAACCGGCACCCCCATAACTGGCACCTATAACAGATTCTAGGAATAAAAAAATACCAGAGCTGTTCGATGCATCGAGCTACTGATCCCCATCCACGAACCACCCCTGAGATCCCCTCATCCCCCATCCAAAAACATAATGATGAAATCGATCAACATTGAAGAACAAACAAATAGAAGAGTGTCCGGGTCTCGGAGCTCAGCCTTCACCTCCTTAAGGCACCTCACGTTGTCCTCCTAGGGCGTCACCAATTACGCCGGCGCCACAGAACTCAATGTCACCATCCCCAACCCACCTCATTTCACTGGCCAAGCAAACAAGCAACTGAACTAGAATGCATAGGAGTGTAGCACTAAAATTTAGACACTAAAGTTATGATACAAGTAACTTCCTATGCATGCTTCATTTCTACGGACTATAGGCATATAGCATTTAAACATACAAATTTGTATGCAGGACCGTAAAGTGTGGTGTAAAGTTATGGACACCATTTAAACATGCTTCATTTCTACAAAGTACAGGCATACAACAACAGTTTCACGACAATATGGAGTGCAAATGCCAGGCAGGAACCCAAAACGCATCAAAAGAGAATTTTCCCACTTCCAAAATTTATATCACTAGTGGCACAATGTGGCAGCAACATCACTAAGTAGATCAGTTGGACACTATGGTTCAAGTGACCATTCTTACCATTTGCTAATAGGAAGTCAGTGCAAAAGTTAGCACCCAAAAATTTGTCCATCTTTCAAGCACATGCACATCCAGCTCGGATTAATTAATCTAGCAGTAAACAAAAATAATAGTTGTAATAACACAATAAATTGATAGATCATGAATTTAGAAATTTTTAGAAAAAAGAATAATCAAATTTGAAGTCAGTATGAGGGAGAAAGACTTTCTACAAGTTTTACCTAGAGATTTAAAAGAAAAACCACACAGTTATTCTACAATTCAAAATTTTGAATTTCAATTTATGAGTCTTCACTGTTTACTTGACAACATTCTAAACGTGCTCGAAATTGTAGACAATATTTTTATATGAATAATGAAAAAGGAATTGTCCAATTTCGAATTCATATGAGTGAGATAAACTACTTTAAAATTTTATTCATGCATTAAAAGTAAAAACCTGCTGCTATTCTTGTGAATTTTCTTGTGGTTTGGACTGACTTACCCCTCGTTCATATCGGTACAACACTACAACACACATATAATGAGGGCACAATCGTAAATCAACTATTCAAGGGGATTCAGATCCAAACCACCTGGTGGGGAACAGCCCAACGTGGGAGATGATGAAACATGACACCGCCGAGTGGGTGTGTGCCACGTGGTGGCGCCACGGCCGCCTCCTCCTCTCCGGGTTCACCGCATAAACGACAATTAACAAAAAAGCAAGCTTTCATTCAAAGATCTTAGTAGCATGGTGGTAGAGCTTCTTACGCAAATGCTCATGGCCTGGGTTCAATTACCAGGTGTTGCATATAATTTTTTTATATATAAAAAAAATTGATAGCCACATATAGGACCAGTGTCACATATAATTTGGGCGGGCGGTGGGACCAGTGCCACATATGCACGGTGGGACCAACAGGTATTAATAAATGAAATTTGGATATCCACGTATGCGCTGTGGGACCAACAGGTATTAATAAATGAAAGGTGTGCATTATTTGTGACGAAATTTTCTATTGTTCCTTGACAGCATTTTTAATTTCGTCGTAGAGTTTTGGTACCTATCCCGCCCTGACTGATCCATGACGAAATAGAAAATTTCGTCATAGATATGGTCTATTCAATGACGAAAATATACAACGTCGGAAAACGTCATAGATGGGCGATTTTCTACTAGTGGTGGCAGCGCGCGGCTGAGCGAAGGCGACGGCGACACGACGGCGTGAGGCGCGGGGCTCGACGCGGTAGGAGCAGCGACGCGAGGGCGATGTTCGTGCGGCGCTGCAACGACGCGCAATGGTGACGGGGATGGCATGCGTGACACAGGGAAGAGGCTTGGGCCCAGATCGAATACGTCCTGGGCAATGAATAGTGCCGACAGGTGGAAAGAGAGAAAAGACGGAAAGGAAAAAAGGAAAAGCGGAAGGGCTAATCTGCAAAATGGCGTTGGATTTGGAATTGAAATGTAGCTCAACATATTTTGGATTTGTAAATTCAAATGCTTTATTTGGTTATTTATTTATTCACCCACAATTGAATTATTTTTAGATTAATTTGGATTTTTTTTCCCAAGGTGAACTTATATATTTTGGAGACTCAATATCTAAATGTAGGTTTAAAATATTCCATTAATCCATCATAAAGGTAGTGATATATTTGCTCTAGTTATTTATGTGACCAACCATTTTACATGAGTGAATTTTATGTGAAGAAAGATATGTTAAATATTCGGGTGAAATATATAGATAGGGTCATTATGGTGGTGACCATTATTTCATGCGAGGTTGGATCCAAATGAATTATATTTAATCTTAGTATTTCCTTTCGTTAAATATGACATCAAGCTATCAACATGGTTCGAATATTTAATATTTGATTTGTGATTCAAAATAGAAATTAATATTTGACTTGTACTTTATTTGGCCTGCTTTCTTGTGCACTATTATTTATAGGGTTAAACATAAATAATATATTCTTGTAAATTATATCTATTGCTTAAATGTAGATCTTTTCTTTAATTTCTTTGTGATCATTTACGATTTGGCAAGCAATAGCAACCATAACATCCAGCATGATGCAAAAGTTTTAAAAAGTTCAAAATTTTAGTGTCGTAGGCTCTTCGGACCTTCCATTATAATTGAGAGATGAAATGAATAATTCAAATCATCTAACAAGCATAATGAAATATCCGACGCCTCAAGAGAGGAATATCCTGCTAGTCAACTTCAGCTTGAGATGTGCCCGTCAAACCACTCGAAGGCGGCGACCAGATGTGTTACACATTCAGGAGACTTAACTTATACTCATGTAAATCTAGTTCCCATGATGTGCACTAGATTCACACTTTCATCTTAAGCATGAACATACATAGCAAACACAAATAAAGATGAAAGCGATTAAAATTACAACTAACTTAGAGATACGTAGGCTGACCGGCCAAATAAATATATAGAACAGTGGAAGCTTGTCTACCCAATCCACAAGCACACCGACTAGGGGTTTACCCCATTAAGTTCAAATCCTAGACGAAGCAGTCGATTACCCGCATCACTCACAGACTAAATCTAAAACCTGCAAGCAAAAGATTAATTCAATAGCAAGAGTCAGTACATTATTAGAAATAATGTACTGGCAAGCACCAAGACAAGCCTAACACCCTACTTGCAAGGCATATAATCAAGGAAGGCATGATATGGCTCTTTTTAGCACAAAGCAAGTTTTATTTGCATAAAACACATTCAAATCAGATTTTCTTTCAAATAAATTTCAGCAAGCTAGTACTTAGCATATGGGCATCAAAGTAGGCATTAATAATGTATAAATGTGCACCTCATTGCCATCCATGGCAGCAAGGAGATCATTCTCAAATCTCAACATAATTTGAAGGTAAATTCAGCATTTAGAAGAATAAACACAAGTCTATACTCAATACATATCCACACGCCGCTCATGACCGTGAGCACGGCTAATCGATTAGATTTTACTATGCAGAGTTCGTACACTTTACCCACATGATGCGAAATAATAATCATGCAAGAGCGTGGCACGCGAAACATAAGTACTCGATTTATTACCCGCAACAAAGCTTTTCCAAAATTCATGATTTAGCCTTACACCAGCACGATACGTGTTACTCCATCCTAAGCCATACACGTTATATGACCTAGAACCGTTAAGTGCCGGGCCTATGCCTTAAACTTAACGCCGTGGTGGCGGACACAACGGGAACCCACCCACGTGGCACAATATATACCGTTGTATTGGACAGACTTAGTCACCTAAACTACCACGTCGGGGTAAATAGGAAGTTCCTCTGAGTTATCCGAACTCATACACACCGGCCTACCAGAATGTAAGGCTAAACCATAAATAATTTACTAAGCTTGGGCTATCCCATACTACCACATGTGGTTGTACTGTATACGAAATGAACAGACATTGAGTGAAGTCCTTAAGTCGGTTTGGGTGCACTCTCCCCCTATCGGTACACAACTAATCACCATATGTGCACCACTTGAGGCCCAAACCTAAAATCCATATTTTCCACCATTTTATTTATCAAAATCACAAGTATTAAAGTTCTGTCCAGATTAATTAAAAATCAATTTTCATGTTTGAAATGAGCCCATAATGACAAGGAAGACCATTCTAAGCATGGCTAAGCTTTATAGTAACCTAGTGTCACCAAAACTCATATATAAAGTGGTATAGCCATATTGTTCCTAAGGTTAGGAATGAGGAATATGGATATATGTGGAGTTAAGGTGATAATGCAAATAATAGGAGTTTATCTAACAAGTTTAACAAAATTTTAATTTATTAGTGTACAATCGACATGCAAGATTTGCAAACATTTTCAATAACCTCCAAAACATAGGTTCAAAGTGATCAAAGAGAGGGAGGTGGGACTTGCCTTGAATCAGGAAAATGTCAGCACCTAAATCACTTCTTCACCGATTAAGCAATCATCTATACAAAGTACACGTTATGCAATTAAACACCGAAAAATGCGAAAAATCCAAAATGCTCTAAAATGGATGATTTGTCACAGTGAATAGGTACTGGTCTAAATGAATTTAGGTGAAAGAATTTCTATTTTATCTCATTTCATTTGAGAGTTATGAATTTTTGAATTTTTCGTCGTATAAGTGTAGGATTTACTTAGGTACTTTATGAAATGCTGTTGTAAGGTGATTCTTATTAGTTATATGTTTGCTGGGGTGAAGATATGTGTTTTCTTAAGATACACATTTGGTTTCACATTTAGAAGTTAATATGAGTTCTTGTCCTGTATTTTACAAGTTATAACGTGATTATAGGTGTATAGTGTTACATAGGGTCCATGGCTTTGAGGTTTAGGTTAGAACTTGCCTCATCTAGCGAGTGATGTAACAATAGATTATTTAGTTAACTTATCTAACCTAGTTTCATAAGCTTATGGTCTTTATTATCATAGTTCATATTCTATAAACTAGGGGAGTCTAGTCTATGTAGCATATATTATACAATCTAGAATTAATTAATCGACTAAGTTCTTATCTAAGTTTTGGTGTTGGGGATGAAACTTGGATCCACTGGTCCTACAAGTTTATTTTGGAATTTATTGGAGCCTACATGCATATATATAAGCTTATTCATTGTATTGTTTAATCACTATTATGTGTTAGTAGCTATACTACCAAATTAAGGTTTAGAGCTTTGGTATGAACAGGAGGGTGCCATTATTTCACCAACTAGGTGAAGTCAATTACTTGCTGGTCCCTATGAAATATGGTTCACTTCATTTAGACTAAAATGAATTTCTAACAAATTTTAACAAATTAAAAATGTTGCTCATGTTTGGTTATTTAATAATAAATTTAGAGGCTTTATACACAGTAAGTATATATATTTTACAATTGGAAGTATAATGTTTCGGTCAATCTACAGAACTTGGGTTTTGTCACAGCTCTGAATTTTCCGTTTAGGATTTAAATAATTATTTAAATAAATTTATTATAGATATTATATATTAAATGTTCATCTAATTTAAAGTGAAGTTAAATGTGGGGAAATAAAAATTTCCTAAATATAATGGCATGGATGGATTTAAATTTTTATTAAATTCTCCACTGATTATTATACCGCTCTGACAATTTTCTCAGGATTTTTCAGAGCTCAATCCTAATGATACAAAGAAACAAGTAGTAATAGTTAATCAATTAATGATTAGTTAAATTAATGTAATACTTTTTCTTGGTTTAAAATCAATTATAAATTGTTGTCTAAAAGGATATTAGAAATGATTCTAAAAGCCTAAAAGACAAGATATATTTTAATTTGTTTAAATCTGATATAAATTGGGTCTAGATAAAATTTTGTTAAATACTTCTCTTTGATTCTTTTAGTTCCTAGATTTTTCTGGGATTATTTGAGCCAAGGAAGTATTTTTATAAATTGGAATTGGCGTTTCATGGAATAATTTTGATAAAAAAAGGTTTGTAAAATCTCTCTTTTTAGCTTTGGGCGGAAGTCAGCCCAAATCTTCTCTCTCCTCCTCTCCTCGGCCTGCTTTGCGGTCGGCCCGTCGGCCCGTCCGCCGCGCCCTCCTCCCTCTGCGGGGTGTCCTAAGGTGGGGCCCCGTATCAGCTTTTCCTCCGGCGCCAACCTTTCGGCCAGCCGCGATCTACTTCAAATCCGGCGCCCTTCCTCCTCCGGCCGAATTGTTTGAGGGGAAATGATCGCTCGGGATCTCCTCTTCTCTTTCTCTTTGGAACACTCCGGCAAATTGTTTGGAAATCGCCGATTTGGAGTTCTAATCGGGATTGCCTTTTTTCTTCGCCGAACCCAGACCTCCACTCGGCCGCCGTCGCCGTGGGCCTCTGTCGCCGCCTCCTAGCCCCTTAAAAGCATCCCGGAACTCCTCTTTTTTCCGCCCACCTTCGCCCAGCTTGCCGCTCCTAGCGCCGCCTCCCAGTTGCTCTCTGCGCGGCCGCCGCCGGCGGGTGTCCGTCTGGCGCCGCGCGGCGTTCGCTCGCCGCCGTCTCTTCTTTCAGCAATCGCGAGGTCGCGGCTTCCCTGTCCCTGTTTCGCCGTGCCGTAAGCACGTGCAGAGGGCACCGCCTTGACTCCGTTGACCCAAAGCTCTCAATGCCGCCTCGGTACAAGAGCCTGCCGGTAGTCGCCGCAGTTGCAGTCGCCGCCTTCGGTTGTCGTCGCACGCGTCGGATCGGCGAGAGGAGCACACCCGCCACCTCCCGTTGCTGTCGTTTCTCGCCGGAGCGCTGCCGTCACCGCCGACCCAAGATCGCCGCTGCTCTAACTCTGCCGTCGTCGTCCGGTGGTCGTCCGCCGTCCGTTTGGGTCACCGGGTGAGTTCGCCGCGTCGCTCTCTTCGTGCTGGTTGCCTCTCGTTTGCGCCGCGCGCCGTCTTCGCCGGCGAGCGTGTGTGCCGAGTCGCGCCGGTGATGAACGTCCCTGACGTCATCGACGCCGTCCCGTAGACCCGCGATGGGTTAGATCGATCTCAGCTGTTTCGTTTTGGATAGGATCGATCTCAGCCGTTCTTTCAGTGAGCCGCCGCCGGTGCACCCGTCACCGTGAGCCGAGCCGCTGACGCAATAATTCCCTTTTCTTTTTCAAAAATAATTATTATTGCGTCATAATTCAATTAAAATCCATATAAATGTTTTATCCGGTTTAATCTTAAAAATTCCATAACTAATTCATTGTACTCGTTTAATGTGGTTCAAGTTGAAAAAGTTATAAGAGAAGTATCATAAAATTCCTAAATAGAATTAATTTATTTAATTCTTTTAAATGGGCTTTAATTAGATTAAATCTGTAAATCGTAATTATTCATCTGAAATCGGAATGAGCCGTTCAAGTCTCATAAAGTTAAATATGATCTAGGGCTTACAGTGCTATGTTATTTGGAGTTTCTTAGTCTTTTTCCTCGTTTTGCATGTTAAGTCTGTCGTTTCTCGTCTCGAAGGTTCGTGAGTGCGCGCGGAAGTGTTCCAAGAAGATTAATTGAACACCACCGTTATTGCAAGGCAGTCACATAGATCCAAACAAGTTCCTTTGAGCAGTTGTTCCTATATTTAAATTCTGTATTTATTTCAACTGTGCATTTATTTTCGAATGTAACTGGTGGTGTGAACTTATTCCTTGGTTATGGCCTATTTGCATTGATTACTCTATTCCTTGATACCTTGGTTATTATAATTTTACTATTTGAGCTTTAAGTATTGGTTCAGCTAGATGTTAGACATAATTGCTTAGCCATGCTTAGAAACATTAGCACATGATTGGGATAACTAATGTTTCACTATTACTTAATGATGGATATTTAATTGTAGCTCACGATGGTCAATCGTGATTGGTTAATTAATTACTTGCCAATTAAAACTTGATAATGGTGGGTTGTGAGCACATGGTTTTGATGGTCGTGCTCATGACAATTAAGGACCGGTTCACGAGTTTCGGTTGTGAAACATTAACCGTGCCAACCACAAGCCAGCATGGGCAACGACTTTATATTTTGTATAGCAAGGCTCATTGCGGAGCACCAGACTGAGAAGTGGCGGAGATAAGCCCACGGGGGTCGCTGGGGAGTCCATGCCTTGTTTATAAGGGGGTGATTATGATCCAGGAATGGTGCACTGTGGTGGATTGTGTTGTGCGAGTGGTACTGTCACAGCTCCTTTCCGAGGTACCGTGGTGGTATTGAGGCGCATGGTGACATGTTGTGGGGCTGTGTCTTGTGGGTACAGTGGTACACCTCTGGCCAGAGTAAAACTATTCGAATAGCCGTGCCCGCGGTCATGGGCGGGTCGAACAATGTCTTTCGTGATTAGTCCCATACTACTCATTAATAATAATGTGGTAATTGTTGGTAATTAATTTAGTTCCTGGTTTGGAATGGTATATTCCTGGTTTGGAGATAGATCTGTGCAGCCGGGTATGGTTGTTCAGGATGGTTGGGCCTGAGCAGCATGGGTGTGCTGTTCGGTGTTGATTAATATTGATGATTAATTACTCTACTGTTTTACAATTCTCAATTGTTTGCTAAATGCTGCTTTTGCAAATGAGCCCTATATCACGCTATTCTTTGGTATCCTTGTGCACTTGCATATTTGTTGTGTGGCTTGCTGAGTATGTCATATGCTCACCTTGCAATAATCAATCAAACCTCAGTTGAAGACAAGTTGCGAAGGAGAAGACGTTTGGCTTATACCCCAGTTGAGCTGCCTGTGGGAGTGGAGCCGGAGCTTCGCTAGATTTTATTTTCCGCTGCAGTTTTCTTCATGGGTGAGGTCTAAGTGCCTCTTAAGTAAGTATTTATCGTTTTAATTAATTTGATAAATCTGTATATTAAATTGTCAGTTTGTGCACCTCGGCTGATTCTTGGACGAGGATTTAATGCACAAATAAGTTCGGAAATTACTAGTGAATTTTCGGACGTGACAGGTTTACTAAAAAGGATCTAAGATGAATTTTATATAAACTTCTAAAGTTCAGCTTATCTAAAACTATTCATTTTAAAGATAATAGTTTTAGAGGGATTAGGTACAAAGTAAGTATATTATTTTATTTCACTTTACAGTGGACAACAAATTTATGATTCCTTGAAATGTGAATTTACCCTAAAATGAGTTGAGATGAATTTTGTATGCATTTTATAAGATTGTGCATGCTTTATGTATATTTTTTCTTAAATAAATTTTAGAGGTGTAATTTGTACTGCAAGTGTAAGTTTTTATTTCATAACATTAAAGTTCATCCTTATATGAGTTTACAGAATCATCTCAAAATGAGTTATATTTGATTTTCTATGGATTTTTTACAAGTTTTAGGTACTTTTCTTACATAATCTCAGATTTTGTTACTAGGGGTCCGCTGTTAGTCATACGGCCAATATGCAAAAAGGCCCTTGAGATTTCTAGAAACCAACCCGCAGTCCTAGGCCCATATGTCAGTGTTTAGTATGTTTGCATATTAACCCTTATATTTGTTTAAATTCTCAAAACAAAGTCCCTGCGACCTGGACAGAACAGAGCGCCATGGCCGAGCTCGATCTCGAGCTCGCCGGCGACAAACGATGGCTCGTTTGGGGGTGCGACCAAAATACAAAATGAAGATCATGTTATTTCGATTCCACTCCTATACATTTCTCAGATAGCGGACATCGGAGTAGCGCCAGCGGCGAGTCCGAGCAGAGGATGTTTTCGGGTGGTGGTGCATGTTGTGCTATAGTCTGGATGTACCCAAAGGGATGCATGCATGTATGTTCTATAGGCTGCAGGGTGCTCACCGAAGCTCGGACGCGGTAGGGGTAGGCCTGGACAACGACGACGATGCAGAGGATGTCCCGGCGGCGGCGGAAATCAGCATGGCAACGGTGACAACCACCATCCGGACTCCGGGCTGCCAAGAAAAAGAGTGGAACGGCTCAAAGACCATCTAAAGATGCTACACGAGTCAGGAATTGCGCCGAAGCTCACCCGGGATCAAGGAATCGAAGATCGACGCCGGCGGCCGGAGGCTGTCAACGAGCCGAGCTCGAGCGAGCTTACCTATATAGGCTCGAGCTCGGCACCAACTCGAGCCGAGCTCGAGTCGAGCCTGTTTAAACTACAAGCTTAGAAATGGGCTCGAGCTCGGCTCGCTCGAGCCTCGAGCTTTCTCGAGCCTAACTCGTGTGCCCTCAAATAACCAATACAGATGAAAGGAGGCTGCATGCATGCTTGTCGAGTACTACTAGTACTTTTTCAAACATGATATGAGAACTAGTAGTACTATTAAATTGAGCTGCATGCATGCTAGTAGTACTAATAGGCTAGTGCTGCAGAGTAAAGTAGTACTAGTAGGCTAGTGCCTGCACGGTGCAGCCCAGCACGCTCTGTGTTTCTATACAGCTTTTCATTGGGAGTAGGAGTAGTACTAGCTGTTGCATTGAAAATTTAAGAACTTGACAGAGGGAAATCTGGGCTCGACGAGCTATTCGAGCTCGGCTCGTCAAGCTCGCAAGCTTGGAGCTAGGCTTGAGCTCGGCTCGAATTGTTGACGAATCGAGCTCGAGCCGAGTCTACAGCGAGCCGAGCTCAAGCAGCTCGCGAGCCTCGAGCTTTTTTGACAGCCCTACCTTTGCCCTGTGCACATGCAGGGCAAACTCTCCTTGAAATCCATCTTCCATTTATCAATGCTCACTGGATTGTTGTTGAAAATAAAATCATTTCTTCTACTCCAAATGTGCTAGCAGACAATTGCCAAAACCTCAATGAAGAAGATCTGCTGGAAGCTATTGTGAGCAGTGATAATCATATTCATAAATTCCATTGATAGATCCCATTGAATGCCAACATACTGCCAACATTGTTGCGCAAACTGACAGGAGAAGAAGAGATGCATTATATCCTCATGTAGTGAAGAATTACACATTACACATCTATTGCCACCTTGGATATGAAATTTTTTCTTTTGCAACATTTCTCTTGTGTTGAGTCTGTCCATGAGCATTAACCAGAGGAACACTTTGAGTTTTAGAGTGCACTTACTCTTCCAAATCAAAACCAGTGGCCTTTCAGCTGTTAGATGTTGAAAAAACAGGTTGTAAACTTTTTTGGTTTGAAAGCGGTCACTGTTCCAGATATAAGTCCATCTGTCCGAAACATTGAGGAACGAGGTATCAAATTTAGTTATTAAATTGTACTAAAATTACTGTGTGTTGTATATGTTAAGTAGAGCGTACATGAATTTTCCCATGATTTTATCTTGCACGAATTATTTTAGATAATTAGCAAGACTTATCTCTTATATGTGTTTCCCTTTCCTAAATGTATGTAAATGTTTATAAAAGTTATATTTGGACTCTTCTTAACCTGAGGTGATGTTGATATGTTAGAATTACAGTTTACCTTACACATGTCATAAGCTTCTTACATATTTATGTATAAGTTTACTTTAGTATAAATTAAGAGAATGCTTATAGAGATGATTAAGATAGAATTTACCCTATATGAGTTAATTTATTTGTTCACTTTCATGTTCATGACTTGTCTCCAGATGGATGACCAAATTAGTTTTGTGGGGCTTGACATCGGCCTTGTTGATATATTTTAAGGTGTATTATGGTTCCTATGTATTATTTTCCAATAGTTAGCACTAGGCTCTGATGGTTTAGTTGTTTGTCTAGATTTGAGTTATTATTCATGAGACCTATTATGAAATACAAATCGAAAATCCAAATGCACATGAAGGACTCAAGTCAAAACATGTTTTATGCAAGTTTGCATGCTTTCACTTGTGTTGCATTTTTGTCCTAGGTTATAAATAAAAAAAGTTTTAATTTGCCCTCAAATTTTTATTCATGCAAGAATTAGATCAACTTCAACTAGGTTTAAAATGGAAAATTTTGGTCCACAAAAATGGAAAAGTTAGCTTCCAACTATTTTGACAGGAAATTTTTAAGGTCTAGAATTTGAGTATGTTACAAGAGTGCAAGTAGCGAGACGAGCGCGGCATGCGGAGTCGCGGTCATGGTGGAGACGAAGCGTTGATGGCGCCGTTACCGAGGAGTCGCACACATGTGTGTCTATAGATAGACTCCCTAATTTAACTCGCAAACAGGCCAAGCGGCCACCCGGGCCGCTGCCACCTCCACTACAAGAACAATCAATTTTCATAAAAAAAATTTGATTGACTATTAGTCGCCCGGATTAACAATGTTGCTCGATCCCTCTCATGACACCACCCCTCTCACAAAATGACCAAACCCTTGCTACTTACCCATCTAAGACTCCAGAATGGTAAAAAAAAATATTCCCATAGGGTTTTTCAATATACAGGTACAACAAAGTCCGGTCATATATTAATAAAAATGCTAGCACAAGCACAATAAACTCATCACAAAAGAGAGAAGCAACACTACACGATAGACTGTACAGAGATTCTGAGAACACTTCAACACTACAGGCATAACTGAGATGCGCACTGCCAATTATACACAGGAAAAGGTGTGTAGTGTTTTTTTCTTTCTTTCAAGAACTGAAACTCTCAACACCATGCAACAGGCGACCAAAGCTTTTTTCTTCTTTGAGATTTATGACCAATTATTATTTCCTTTGCTGAGATTAAGGCAACGCTTGGAACATTGCCTCCCAAACTTCCATGTTACTCGCTTTAAAACCTGGAGGTAGTTCTCTGAAGAAAGAGACTGAATTAGATTTCAGTCCAGCATCGTCCCAACCTAAGTTATTCCACCAGTTTTGTTCACCGAGAATCAGAGGCACACACCCTGATCCATTCCATAGCACGAATGGCAGTCTTGCCAGCATAGGGCACTCGTACACAAGCAACCGCTGCAAGCATGGAAATCCAAGTCTCCCATCACCACAAATTTTGTGAAGATCCCTGAGATGACTTAGCCCGAGGTGCCTGAGGCGAGGAAATGATGATGAAGCTGTTGCTGATGGCATGGTGGTATCTTCCTCATCATCATCACTCACTACCTCCAACAGTGAGTTGCAGTTGTATAAATACACCTCTTCTAGGCAAGGAAGCTGGTTGATCCAAGTGAGTGTCTTGATGCTGTGGCAGCCGATGATATCTACCGTACGAACCTTAGGAAAGCAAGCATGTGGCATCACCCCTTTCCACATAATGCTTCCCAGTTTTGTGAGGTGATGCAATCTGAATTCATCGAGATTGTGGAAGCACCAATCTGAATAATCCACACTGGTTTCACTTTCACCACCTATCATCAACTCCTCCAAACTCTTCATACAGCTCAGAGCCAGAACTTCTAGATGTTGTGCCCTTGCTTTGCTGATAAGTTGGGACGAAACTTGGAGGTGTCCCAATCCTGTCATCTCGTGTATTAGGAGGGATCGCAGGGAGACTCTGGACAAATTGAAGATCCTGCTCAGACAGGGCACAAGGCAGAAGAAGCCGGCAAGAATTCATCAGCGACCACCACCACCGGCGGCGGCGGCGGCGCGACGGCGAGGGCGAAGGTACTTGTCCACGCGCCGCCTTTCCCAGCTGTATACGTAGCTTGACCTCTCAGTTGTAAACGCAGGAGACGGCCGGCGCCGGCGCCGGCGACGACACGACGGCGGTGGGCGACGTGCTGGAGGCGGTGGGCGCGACGGTGTACGGGATAGCGAAGCACACGAAGGGGATCGTCGCCGGCGAGGAGGAGCTCGTCCCCGTCGCCAAGGAAGACAAGGGCAAGCTACAGTGAGCGAGCGAGCTTCACTGTAGTGGCAAGCTCACCGACACTGTCACGTACTCACGTACTGCGTACTTTAGTTGATTAGGAGTTAAGTATATAGTGTTTTCGAATAATGTTTTTTGTATTTAGTATTAATAATCACGGATCCACGGCTGTGTATATACATGTCACAATCCGCAGATGTGTGAAATAAACTTGATAATTACTCCTTTCACCTTTCACAATATAAGTCATTCTAGCATTTCTCACATTTATATTGAGATTAATGAATCTAGACATATATATCTATATACATTCATTAATATTAATATGAATATGAGAAATGTTAGAATGATTTACATTATAAAACGTATATATTTATTAATATTAATATGAATATGAGAAATGTTAGAATGACTTACATTATGAAACGTATACATTTAACGTATACATTCATTAATATTAATATGAATATGAGAAACGTAAGAATGACTTACATTATAAAACGGAGGATGTAGTAGTCTATCAAACGGACGAAGTAGTAGTCTATCAGTCTGATTGGTTAGATATTACTCATCCAATGATGGTACTGGGAACATATCGCAGGTTGCAACGACAAATTCATCTTATACATGACAAATCATAGCAAAATATCCCAAGAGATTGACATGTGCGCATAGTAAATTAAGATGATGTCGTTTTAAACAACCATAATTTGGATGGATGTACATTCTCCCAAATACAATGAACTATACATAACCAAGTGGCAGTGGCAGAATTTGTTGGTAGGAATACCTGAAGAAGATATGAGTTTCTGAATTCTGATCACAGCAAGAAACCTGCAAGTTCTCTGGAAATTCGTTTCCAGGTAATGCTTACATTTTTGTTAATCGATTGGTGCTAATAAACTGCCGTGTCCTAATTCCTAAAAGCCTAAAATTAATATTTGATGGAAATTCAGTTCCAGATAATGCATACATTTGTTAATCAATTGAAGCTAATCAACTGCTGTGTGACGATATTACTTGTGAGGATATGAACATGCATGAGGGGATAGATGGCAGATCGCATATGCATGGGCAAAAACATGCATATGATTGTTCATCTGTATCCACCCATGGGGACTTAACTAGATTGGAAGGTAATTAACCCTGTCACATGAACTACTTTGAATCCTTCTTTGAATTGAAATTCAGGAAACTATTACCCCTTCGCAGGTACGTATATAGAGCTGATGCTGATGCTGCAACAGCTAATTATACTCCGTTTGTTAATGACCGCGATCCATACCTGAATCTGAATTTCTGTGGAATTTGCAGGATTCAAAATGTCTTTTTTTATATATAAAAAAAAGGACTATGTTTCCGAATGCTCAGACATTATCTTCTGCAACTTAGCTATTCATTATTCATGCAGCGATCATGTTGTGCAACGTAGTTACATGTGGTGCTCGTATTTTGGGAGTTTGCGACCAATGTATATGCAATCAAGTTAATTATAGTTTCTGTAGCACTGCAATTATCATTTGTTTTGCGCGCGCATGTGAAATTTGGGCGAAAATGGATCCTTGTTTTGGGGAGAACATTTTGGATCCTCATTTCTCATCTAGCTGTATAAAATGGATTCGATATTGCAGCTAGCTTGCAAGCCATAATCTGTCTCATGTGTATATATGCTCCCAATACCAGAACTGGATTGAGTCATATCTAACTGATTAGATCGACAGATTGTTACATACGTATGTTAAAAAAACTCATGATTAATAAGCAGAGATGATTAAGTAGGTAGAAGAACAAGGAGACTGACTTACATGGATCATCCGACGATGATTAATTTTAATTCCATCCTCCTCCAAATCTCCCCTTGGAGGTTCGATTGAGTTGGAATTGGAGTTCTGCTGTGCGCAACTGAAGTTATCTGCCTCTTTGTACAACTTAACACAACAGTCTCACCACCCTTCAAAACCAAGAGCTTTAACTGTATAATACTGATAAGAGAAATCAGATACTATGGTTTCCTAGTTTTTGAATTTTAAGTTAAATGTTATGAGTTTTATCATAGTAAGATGGATTTATTTCTCACAAATCCCCCTCCCCTTAAAAAAGGTAAATTTCACTTAATTAATCCTAGATACTGTGGTCTAAGTTGAATAAAATCATAGCAATTTTGGCACGTGACACTTAACCTCGTGTGTTGTGGTTGTAAAATTTTACAAAATCATACTATTGATCATTTTGGCATTGATCCACCATACTTATAAGTTCAACGATCACATCTTAAATTTATGATTTTTTTTTATCCATAGTAGAAATGTTACATGCACATATGTAAAGCTTTTCAAAGAGTTGATATAGGGGTATATAAAATTGGTTAACAGTGCGATTTAAAACTTTACACCTAATTCCTGGTGTTATGTACCATGTGCTAAAATGGAGAAATAAATCTTAAGGGTTTTATGAAATTTTATGCAACTTGGATCATAATTTGTAGGGTTTTATGAAATTTACTAAAAAAAATCTGCCAGTATGCTGTTGCATTTTTACTTTTAAATGTGTGAGTTGGCTTGAAAATGTTTACATGAGTTTTTTTTGGCACAATTATTCCAATAATATCATATTCTTCAATTGCCATGACCCATGAGTACAATAGAAAGCACAAGTGAGGACCAGTAGGGCAGTAGGACAATATACTGTACTAGTACATGTAGTATAACAATTGCGTTCTTTTGGACAGATCGTAAGTAACTAGTGCACTAGTACGACCATGTGCGATTCTGAAACACGAGATGTGAACTTGTGAAGTAACTCTTCTGGAATCTGAAGTTTGTCCTTTGTCTCTTGTTTGTCCCAATGCTCAATGTTTAAACGAATCATTTTTCCCTTAAGAAGTACAATGCAATCTGGAATTTTCTTCAGTTAACTTGGATGTACTTGCTTCAGTAATCACTCCTACTAGTACCAAAGGAAATTTCTTTGCTTTTCGATATCTTTTGATATCTCCATTGACAGCTCATACTTCAAAACTTGTAGGGATACACTGACAACAAAAAGGAGAAAACAAACCAGGGTTCGTCAGTTCGTGGGCTGCTAAAAATAAGTGCGAATCACATGGCAAGCAAACGTACAACGCAATAATAAAAATAGATTCTTCAGATCAGTTCATTAGTTTCAACTCCCACCTGCATGCACTGTTCTGAATTCTGCATCCATCATTGCCAATTGTATATTCAGGATTCTTCTCCCGTTACCTCGCCATGTTCAGTTCAATTAGCACTAGTAACCCTCACCTTCTGCTAATTGTTTGCAGCTAAAATGCACCAAAAATAAACTTTCAGGCAGAGCTCATTTTCTGTACAAGAACGCAGCAACATGTTCAGACAAAAGCTGCTGCTAAGAACAGGGCAGATTTGAACCAGGGAAACCGGAGATACTCAAAAAGACAATTTGTATCATATTTCCCGGAGGCAATTTACACAATCATGTGTCTGTTACATTTTCATAGTTATGTCGCCTGACAAATAAACAAAATCAAGCTTTTGACAGCCCTATTCCACCTTTGTACCCGACTGCAATGAATGTAATAGAATGAAAATATACATGTATGCAACCTTGGAACCATATGGAAGAACTACTTTCCCTGCTCCATTTCAGTGCACTATCGTGATACACCTCTACAATTACAACGGAAGAAGTGACTTTCTCATGAAGATTGGAAGATCGGTTGGTCAGCGAAAGGACCATATACCCAACCTCTGGCAATGTGACCGTAAGCCGCCTCTGTCAGGTGAATGCCATCCCAGCTCCAATGGGTTGATGGATCATCACACGCGGTTGCACCAGCCTCACCACATTTGGCTGTGACATTGAAGTTGTAAGCGGCCTTCGCAACGGACCCAGGAGCCCCGCAGCATGCCCTAGGTAGCTGCTTGTAAAATCCTGAATTGAAAAGGCAAGAATGTTACGTGTTTTCAATTTTTAATCAACAATAATGCATCTGAATCCTTTTTCTTCACCAGTTGAGACAGAAACAGTCTCTGTTAGCAGAATTAAATGGGCCAAAGATGTGTTTGTTGCTACCACACACAATGAAAGAGAAATGCTAGCGGATGTGATCTAGAGATGACAAGGCCATTGAACCGTGATGCCCAACTTGGCCATTAAACTATGCAGAAGATTTCATAACTCTACCTGCTGATGCTCCCTCTAATTAAAAAGTACTAACTACAAAGCATAAAAAAGGTCATTGCCAGCAAGGTAAGCAAGCATTAGATAACAGAAGTGGATCACCAAAAAGGATGGCTCAGCTAACAGAGCAATTCCTACATGTCTGTACTCCCCGCAACAAGGACATGTTGAAATTTGTGATACACACGATGGTTGGAAAAAGGTAAAAAGGTTAGGTAGGGAAAACGTGCCAATGTGTCATTTTATTTATTTGTGGTGTTTTTAAGCCACTGCTATTCGAATTAAACTCACGAGGATAATATACACCCACTCGAACCCATGTGCAAGGTTTTAAAAGAATCGGTGGCAAAATATGTATGGAGACAATCAAAATGTGGCAGTTTTGAAACTGAACTAGATCATATCAAACAAGAGCAGAGCTGCCACAGCCATAATTTTAAAGTTAGGTGACAGTATGGCTAAGGTTCAAAGCTTTTTTACATGGTTGCCTGGAGAAACAAGTTGGGCAGCCTGTGTACGTAGCTTGTATAACAATCAGACCATCAGACAATCCTAATTGTTAGCCCCACATTACCTATCATGGGTGGAATCTCATTATAGTTCAGGATGGCCCCCTCTCTCAAGAAGACAATTAACAACAGGACAAGGTTTGAACAAAGAGTGGTAGAGTACTAATAGAACTGATAGCCATACTACTTTACAGACTAGTGTAAAAGATTCTAATGAAGATGGGATTAGTAACTTTGCTTCCAATTTACTCTGAACATAGATGGAGCTACTCTAATTGGTTTCAAATCACAAATTGTGATCCATCATTACTGTAATTTGAAATATTGCAGTGTGCTACTAGAGAGATAAGGCACCCCTACCCAGATCTGAACTATCTAAAAATAATATATTGTGTCTTTCAAGGGTGACAGGAGGAAAAGTTGACTCTAGGTATCAGTTGACTTGATCTGTTCAAGTAAAAGAGCAGCAAGAGCTAAAAAACAGTAATTTTGCTAGAAAAGCCAATTTAGTACCGATGTGAAACAAAGGATAAGAACAAACTGATGCTTCCTGAGCTAGCTAACTATCAAGAGCTCAAGAACTTACCAAACTTCTCGGGCTGAAGCATGAACTGGATAACAGGCGTGTAGTAATCGCCATATATGATCCTCACATTGGGGTGCTTGGGCCGGAGCTTCTCAAGCATGCGCTTGAGATGCGCATTGTGCACCCATGAGAATGTGTTGTACCGACGGACGCAGCCGCTATGGGGGCCATACCCATCGGCCGGCTCATCGAGCATGTTCAAGTAGACAGGGAAGCATCCAGTGGGCATCACACCGGGTACAATCAGCTCCCTTGCGCCCTCAGCAATCAATTGCTGCACCAAACAAGAACAGTTGTATAATTGAAATCACATTCTCCACATGACCACTAACAAATAGGCGACACAACGAAGCTACTGAATTTCTACCTCGATGCCATCGGAGATAGCCTGGATGACATCCGGCATGAACTTGTAGGCCTCCTCAAGGCCCTTCCCCGCAAACAGCGGCGCATTGTAGTCGTTGCCACCAAACTCGCCGACGACGAAGAGCGAATTCGCATAGAATTCATCGCATTCCGCTGCAAAAACATCAAAACAATCAGATACAATTCCCCAATCCAGTTCTCTCTGGAGA
>CM020181.1:5610844-5629501 GCA_009805545.1 Oryza longistaminata
TTTTTTTAGTTACATCATATTATACAAGAACTTACATTGCTAATATTTTATAAATGCCTTGATCTGCTATATTTCATTTTTTTTAATGTTTTAGGCCAGTGATGAATATCTTTTTAGTAGTAATTTCAGCGAAAATAATTTTTTTGCCAACTCTGAAATTTATCTTTATATCCAATATCAACTCTTTTTCTATTGTGATATGCACTATTTGTTTACTTGTCTAAGAGCATCAATAGTGAATAAACTCTTTTCACCATCATAGGCGAAATTTTTTTTTGCTGGCTCAATTGAATTAGTCTGCTGGAGTTTGTCAAGCACCTTTTTATCTTTGCTCTTCCCAACATTTGTCTATCATCCTTGTGCTTCAGATTAACATCTATAAATCAAAAGAATCTAGTGTACTAGCTTCTTTTGTTTTTATCTATATTAATTTGAAGTGCAAGTATCTTAGACTAGTGTTTCAGAATTGTGCATGTAAAATGGTGCTTGGCAAACTCGAGCTAACTAATTCTTTTGAGCTTGCAAAATTGATTAAAATTTTGCATATGATGGTGAAAAGAGTTAATTCATTATTTCTTGCCCTTCCACATGTAAACATGGAAAAGAAATATTTGATATTTGGATAACTTTCAGATTTGACAAAAGAATTATAGTCCCTTAAATTACTAGTAATAAATGTCCATTATTTTTTACAAAGTAAAGTGGACAATTTCTGAGGCCATATATTCTTGATGATCCATGATGCTTGATTAAATGCTGGTGCAAGCATGTGCTGCTCTATGTTAGAATGATAATTCATACCTGGTTCATATGTTCTTTTTCTCTTTGCTGATTTTGGAGCATGCTTTTCCACTTCATTGTTTTCATAAGATCCTGCATTTGTGTACAAATATGTATGAAATGCAGATAAGATGACACAGTAGTTTTGAAAGTTGTGGTAATTTCATAATTACATCACAAATACTCTAAAATTACAAATGTAATTCTAGGAAAAAGGATGTGTAACTTTTGCTTTGTTAACTTGTGTTTGTGAGCCCTATAAAATTTATGTGTTCTGATAATATAGAACTTAATGTGTAAGATGCATTCTAGGGCTGCAAAGTGAAGAGCATGCATCCATCACATGCAGTTTATAAATTAGTTGCATGTAGTTACATTGCAACTTACATTACTAGTGCCCTATAATTGCATTTTGTAGTACTGTGTTTGTTCTATGCTATATCTGTTTCATTTTTTTCAAAATTTTTCAGTGTTTTATTCAGTTGCATAGTTTTATAGATCTATTCGCAGTGGGTAAATGAAATGTTCATGCTGGATTGAAATCTGAATGCAGATTAAAGCTGAGAGAATAAATTTTTTGATAACTTTGAAACAAGAAATAAGATGACAGATCCTTTACCTGTTGATTTCTGTTCAAGTATGGTATGTTTTTGTCCTTCTGCCTGTGTTTTTGTTTGCTTCTTTTCTTCAGATTCTACAGCTTGATGGATGAATTTTGTTGGAGCATCAGTTGGATCCTTCATGATTCCTGCATTTTGCTCAAAAATTGTCTTTCTTGAGAATCTAAAATATGTATTGTCCTATGAATAGTGTAGGTGATGTACTTGAGTGTTGCAGAGTGCAGAGCATGCTACAGATGTAGTGTATAAATGTGAGACATGCAGACATATTAGTTATTTCAATATCTAAATATGCAGTGTTGTACTGAACTGTCATGCTAGTTTTTTTTTAAGCTTCCATTGTTTGTAATATGAACCATTTTGTATAGAGGATTTCAGTTAATTTCAGCTATTGAACCATGTAGAGAGAATAAATCAGAAACTTGATTCTTTTCTTAAGAATTTTTGCTTTATGCAATGTCTATACCAACTGAAACAGATTATACTGAAGATAGCCTAATTAATCTTAATTTTTCAGGAGAGAACATAATGGAGATCTCTTATACCAATTGATTTGTGACCTTGTTCAAATGTGGTATGTTCTTTCTTTTGTCCTTCTGATTTTGTATTTCTTTTCTTTTTACTTGCATTTGTTCAAGATTATATTTTACAAGTTTACCAAAATCTATCAGAACAGTTATTGCTAGGTTTTTGTGATTGGTCATGTATCAGAACAGTTATTGCTAGGTTTTAGTTAGCTAGTTCATATTACAGTGAATTTTTCAGTTATATTTGATTTTCTGCTTATGCAATTTACTCCATTAGTTCATGAAGTGTGCTAGTTTTTCAACCTTCTGATACCAACTATGTTAATTTTACTTGCAGTATAGTGATATGCAGGATTTTTGGCAACATCTTTTCTGTATTACTAATTTTGTTCTGTGCTACATGTGACAGTATGAAATCATCAAAATGACAGTAGTTGATGTTGTTTAGTGTTATCTATCTATAAGATTATCAGTTCATGTGACTACTTTTTCAATCTTTTATTCAGTTTCAGACTTATATAGATCTGTTTTTGCAGAGGGATCAAATCTAATGTTCATCTGACTACATCATTTTTGGGGGTGGGGGGCATTTTAAAATCTGAATGCAAAAGTTAGCTGATAGAATCAATTACTCCAGAACTTGAAATCTGATAAGAGATCCATACCTGTTGATTTGTCTCTGACTTCAAATCTGGTACTTTTTCCCTTTTCTTCTTCTGCCTGTGTTTTTGTTTGCTTCTTTTCTTCAGATTCTTCAGCTTGATGGATGAATTTTGTTGGAGCATCAGTTGGATCCTTCATGATTCCTGGATTCTGCTCAAGATTTGAGTTCTTGAGCTTGACCTCTCCCATCTTTGATTCACTTTTTGCGTGTTTGTGTCTGGTGTTTTGTTTGGTATCGGTCTCCAGATCGAGAAAAGGTATCACGTGTATAGAGATACCCTTGTACTGGAGCTTCTTGGATGCCAAGCTTTCTTCATATGGGTTTCTGGGCTTATATGGGCTTTAAAGTTTTTTGTTTCTATTTATAATTTTTCTGCGATTTGTTTTGATGGATCGGTTGTTTTGGGCTTTTTGATGTTTGTTGGCCTATTATGCTTGTTTATTTGGTTTCAGATCTGCAACTTTTTTATCATTTGGGCTTGTTTGGATAATTGGGGGCCCGTTACTTCTATTGTGGGCTGTTAGATGGATTTGGGCTTCGGGCCATTTGTTGTAAATATATGTCCTATTGGACTTCTAGTATTTTTGTTTTTATTTTCTTTTTCTGTGTGTAGATTAATATTAGGTGTTAGATCTTAATCCTATGGTTGTGAAATCTGCATGATGGGAGCCTAGAAAATCTGTCGAATTGTCTATAGGCAGTCCCAAATAGTATTCCCTCTTTTCCCTCTCACTCACTTCGAAATTTACCCACACCCCTCCCCTCTTATCTCTATTTCTTTCTCTCCTCACCCCTCCCCTCTTATCTCTCTTCTCACTCCCGTGCATAACCTCTCTCTCTCACGCCTCAGCCGCGCGCGGCGGCCTTAGCTCCACGCAGCGGCGGTGGAGGCGCGTGATCCAGCGGGCGGCGGCCATCCCCGCACGGATCCGGGGGGCGGCCCCTCTCCCCCCCCCCCTCGTGGATCCCCTCCCTCCCTCCCCTTCCTTCTCTCCCCAGATCCGGCGGAGGTGAGGGGCGTCGACGGCTGGTGCGGCTAGAGGAGCGCGGATCCGGCGGGCGGCACGGAGGCCGCCGCCGATGACGATGACGATGAGTGCGGTGTCCGGGACAGCGGTTTGGAGATTATGGATATCCCATCTCCACACGGCATGGTTATCCAGCTGATTATAAGGGATAACTTATATTTATGAAATATGTAACGGATCAATGACTTGGGTATTACGTTTCCTTGTATATTATGGAAACAGCCTAAAGTCCTGGTTTTGATAATATTGTAAAGTAGATTAGGAAACCGATACCGTATTGGTTAAGATTTCTATCTTATAATCCTGCCCCCCCCCATTCTTATATAAGGGGGATAGGAGGCCCTCTAGGGGCATGAGACACAACTAGATCGTCAGATCTATAATACACCCGTTGGATTCAAATCCCAAAAGAGGAGAGATTCACCCGTGAACATGTCCTAACCTTGTCTCCACATCCATCCACTTTTAAGTCTCGTGCGCTACCCCTTTTATTATTGCCGAATTCTTGTTTCGACAGTTGGCGCGCCAGGTAGGGGTGCGTCGAGTTTTCCTTCGATAAGTGCGATGGAACCAATCTCAGGAATCACCGGCACCATTGTGGCTCCAAGATCCGATCCTAACGGGGCGATTGTTCTCGGCGAACTCGATAGATTTAATCTTCGATGTCGTCGGCTTTTTCTTTCCAATCCGTTGTTGTTTATTGGATTAATTCAAATCACTGCTTGATGCTATTCTTGTTTTTGTTCTTGCTTCCGGTATATACACATGGCCGGCCGGCGACCAACGTGCTCAATTGGGCATGGTACGCCGCCGCTACGCAAGGCGAAGCCATCCACTCCTAGCGAATCCGAGTCGTGGGCTGGCGGAACATGCAGGAAAGTTCACGTGACAAGATCGCTGGAGATGTACAGGACGTGTCGATTCAATCGCCATGCATGGATTAATTCAGCCATACACGCATTCAATATTGCTGGAGACGTACAGGGCAAATTGATCCATATATAGAGTGTTTTCCTCTCTACTTGCTAATAATAGGCTAACCATAAATTTTGTTGCTTGTTTTGCATATATTCGGGAGCTGTACGTGGTTGTTTGCAGGACATCGAGCAAAATCAAGCAGCCATCTGCTGCCGAGAATACAGGCAATACATCCATAACTCTACACATGCCGAGCTATGGATCGCTTGATTAGTCCTAGCGACACAGTGCAACACCGACGACCAATTTTCACCGTCTCGGAGTCAGTCCGGTCGAGGAGATCAATCTCGGTGAGTTCAACAATTTAATCTCCGACCACGCCGGGTTTTTCCCTTTCAACTTATTGTTGTTTATTAGATTGATCTTTAAATTTCAGATTAATCTCTTGGTATTTTTGGATGTTCACATGTAATGTCGCGGCACTACTATTGCCGACTGGTATCTCCGCCTACATGGTTGGTTGGTCACACCACCGTTGTTGGGCGTCTACATCTTCACCGCCGGCCTACCTTCGTCGCCGCCGACTGGTGTCCTCGCCTACACGGTTGGTTGGTCACACCACCGTTGTTCGGTGTCTTCGCTTTCACCGTCGACTGCCTTCGTCGCCGCCGACTGGTGTCCTCGCCTACACGGTTGGTTGGTCACACCACCGTTGTTCGGTGTCTTCGCTTTCACCGTCGACTGCCTTCGTCGCCGCCGACTGATGTCCTCGCCTATACGGTTGGTTGGTCACACCACCGTTGTTCGGTGTCTTCGCTTTCACCGTCGACTGCCTTCGTCGCCGCCGACTGATGTCCTCGCCTATACGGTTGGTTGGTCACACCACCGTTGTTCGGTGTCTTCGCTTTCACCGTCGACTGCCTTCGTCGCCGCCGACTGATGTCCTCGCCTATACGGTTGGTTGGTCACACCACCGTTGTTCGGTGTCTTCGCTTTCACCGTCGACTGCCTTCGTCGCCGCCGACTGATGTCCTCGCCTATACGGTTGGTTGGTCACACCACCGTTGTTCGGTGTCTTCGCTTTCACCGTCGACTGCCTTCGTCGCCGCCGACTGATGTCCTCGCCTATACGGTTGGTTGGTCACACCACCGTTGTTGGGCGTCTTCGCTTTCACCGTCGACCGTCTTCGCCGCCACCGACTGGTGTTTTCACCTATACAGTTGGTGGACTCCGCCACCATTGATGGGCATCTTCGCTTTCACCGCCAGCTGTGTCATTGGCCACCGACTGGTGTCTTCGCCTACACGGCTGGTTGGTCACAGCGCCGTCGCTGGGCATCTATGTCTTCACTGCCGGCCTGCCTTCGTCGCCGTCGACTGGTCTTTCCGCCTATACGGTTGGCGGACTCCGCCGCCTTTGATGGGCGTCTTCGTCTTCACCGTCGACTGTCTTCGTCACCGTCGACTGGTGTCCTTGCCTACACGATTGGTTGGTCACACCACCGTAGTTGGGCGTCTACGTTTTCACCGACCGGCCGCCTCATCCGTCGCCGACTGGTGTCTTTTGCCTACATGGCTGCTTGGCCACACCGCTGTTGCTGGGCATCTACGTCTTCACAAACGGCTTGCCTCCGCCGCCGCTGACTGGTATTTCCGCCTATACGGTTGGCGGATTCCGCCACCCTTGATGGGCGTCTTCGCTTTTACCGTCGACTGCCTTCGCTGCCGCCGACTGGTGCTCTCACCTACACGCTTGGTTGGTCACACCACCATTGTTGGGCATCTACATCTTTACCAGCCACCTTTGCCGCTGCTGACTGGTGTTATCGCCTTCACGGTTGGTTTACGCTACCACCGCTGATAGGCCTTGTCATCTTCACCGCCGGCTTGCTTCTGTTGCCGCCGACTGGTGTCTTCGTTGGCATTGATGGACGATTTTGTTCCCACACGGCCACTTCTGCCATCACTGAGGGGACTAATACAAAGCTAGGTCATCATTAATTTTTTTTTCTTTATATGATATTTTCCTTTTTCTCTGCCTCACTATGTCAACTGGTTCGTCGTTGACTAGTGAGTCAAGGGTAACAGATGCTATATCATATTTTTTAAATATTTTTCATAATATTTGTCTTGATTGCTTGCGATATAATCTGAGTACAAAAGTGCCTATCGAGTTATGGGACTCTATTTCCCTATGCTTTCCGTTTGGTTTGTCGATGGATAGTTGCCTTTGGACATATTCCTAGCAACCCTAAACCCGGTGAGTCTTAGGTTTTCTCGTCAAGTTGGGGATTTGCTGGGATTAGGATTCTTAAATTTGGGGAATTTCTGAGTTTAGGGTTTCGGATTTGGGGGAAAAAATCAAAGTTAGGGTTTCGAATTTTGGGGATTTTCTTACTCTTAGCCCGATCTGAGTCCTCTCCTTCTAATTGCTACCTGGGCCATAAAAATTATTAGGAATAGCACTGTGAAACATAAAACTTACCCTAAAACCGAATAATAATCATAAAATTGGAGAGTCATTTGTTGGCGTTGGTGTTGTGGTGGTAGGCTGCCGGTGATGGGATCACCGCGTGGAACGCCACGGTGCAGTAGTGACGATGGAATTCGCCCTTCAATCCCCTTAGCGCACTTTTAGGATCGGTAGGACTTAGGTTTTGGCCATCTAAACTGCGGGTACATGGCCGGTACGATCTGGACATGTATATGGACGCAAGACTGGGCATAATACTCATGCATAGGACTCTTTATGGACGAAAAAAAACCCAGAAACCCTACTAATTTTACGCGACGGACGAAGGCGGTCTTAGTCCGTCTTGTGATGATTGGAGGAGGCTTTAATCGGATTCGGATTGGACACAAGAGAGCGATCTAGGAAGGGTTTTTTTTCCACATCATTGATGAATCAGACTTTATTTTTTTTTCTTTTATATGTTTTTTTCGTCCTTTTTTTAATCACGGATGATGGAAACATCTTTAATTTTCTTAAGTAGTAGACATAAAGATAATGATAAATATAAAATTTTCCCCATGTAACCATGTTAAAGCATCTAGCATAATGATTGCTGGCAAGGAGGAAGAAGCCCAAAGTTTCCTGTTTGCCGGATGGCCATGCTTTCCTACTTCCTAGGCTGGCCCAAGGCACGGTGGTCAGGCGCAGCCCGATTTCAGGCTGTACAAAGGCCACTCTCGTGCTTGGGACATTAGCTTCATTTTTTTTAATGAAAGATCATTATATTGGTAAGGACATTAGCATCATAGGTGGCCGCATGGCACGTTGTTTTTTTTTTTTTTGCGGGGACCGCATGGCACGTTGTTAGACTAATAGCGTGTGAATGGCTTGATAGCCCGAGTCATGTAGGGCAGGGCAGCCAGAAACATCGTATCCCTATTTCCGCCTCCCTATTCCCGCACCCCGAATTCACGCCGTCACGGAGTCACCCCCTCCCATCTTTCACGCCACGCTCTGACGTCGCGCTCCGCCGCTCCCTGCCCTAATAATCCTCATCGCCGCCGCCTTCCGCGTCCGTACGATGTAAGGTAGATAATCCTGACCGATCAATGAGGAATGAGGATGTAACACACTGTTGGTGAATTATAGGGTAGATGAGGCTCCTGGCTCAGGTGGCATATCGGTCCAAGTGCGAGATGCTACCTCTAAGTTTTTTTTTTTCATATTCGTCCTTGAAAAAATATATTGTTGTTTTTTTAATTGAGGTATATTCCTCTCTAGTAGTACATAGTACCATGTATGGGAGAGGAGGAAAGGACTACATGTCTACAACGCTGGAAGGTGGAGGGACCGGTAGGTAGGAGTTTGGGGCTGGCATCTCTAGCAGGGAAGATAGAGAATGGCAGCGTTCGGGAGACGGGAGACGACGGTATGTCGGTAGCAATGATAATACTCTCTTTGTTCCGAAAAAAACGAATATAATAAATTTGGATAGAGGTATATCCAGATTTATAGTATTAGAATGTGTCAAACCTAGTATTAGATTAGTTTTTTATGGGACGGAGGGAGCAGTGAGGAGAGGAGGGCGTCCAGCCTGGACAGTACCGTGGAAGAAGGTGGGAGCCACAGTCAAGGCTGCAGCATGTGAGTCATTTCTCGAATCTACTACTTATTTATCTTATATAAGTAACGAGAGGATAGCTGATGAACGAAAACAATATGTTATTATACCTTTGCTTTTTAATACATGACGTTATTAATTTAAAGATATTTGTTTCGGTCTAACAAAAAATATCTTGAGGTATCGGTACCTCGTGATACCAAATTATTTTCGATCATTGGATCTAACAATGTTCATTATATCTAGCTAGATCCAACGATAGGAAACAATTTAGTACCGTGAGTACTTGTATCTCAAGATATTTTTTGCTAGACCGGAGTAAATCTCTAACCTTTATAATAGGACGCGACTACACCGAGAGTGCTAGCTGGATAGTGCTAAAGAGAGACATCCTTCTTTCAAAAAAAGCTACTAGTACACTCAATATCTATGTTTTTTTTCTTCTTAGAGAAGTTTCCCTTAAATTACTTATCCGATTTATAATCCGATTACGCCGTTGTGTTCGTTACAATTAAATTTTTACAACAAGATCTCACATGATTATATTTTGATGAAAAATCACAAATTACTTTTATGATATGTCTAAATTACTTTTAGGTTTCACTAAGTTACTTCTTAAACTATAAAAGTAAATTCAGTAAGTCTAAAGTATTTATATATAGTATTATATGAAGTAACTAGAACAAAACGAAGGTAACTTTGGTATGTCATTTGGAAGTAAATCCGTTGTAGAGATAAAAACATGACTCTATCTAGAAATTAAATTAATCAGCACAAATTAATGGAATTAACTAAAAAGTCATATTTTATCCCTACAACGAATTTACATTCTAAGTTGTGACAAAGTTTATTCCGTTTTGTTTTAAGTTACTTTTAGAATATATGTAAATTACTTTTTAGACTTTATTGAATTTTACTTTTATATGTCTTAGAGAGTAATTTTAGTCAAATCTAAAAGTAACTTATTAATATATATATGATAAAAGTAACTTATGTATATATAAAAATAATTTACAAATATAAATATTTTTTTCATCATAACATAATCATGTTAAGATCTTGTTGTGAAGATTTAATTGTAACGAACACAATGATGTAATCGGATTGTAAATCGGATAAGTAATTTGAGATGAAACTTTATTTGAATAGGAAAAAGACACCCACGTGAACTTTATTTGAAAGGAAAAAGACACCCACGTGGATGGACATCATGACGACGTGCACAGTTAGACGGCTCTGAGATACATCGTGCTATAGAGTTAAACCGAGAGTGCTCTCGAAATAGATTTCGCGTTTATAATAAGGTACGACCGTTCATTTGACTATTAGCTAGACAGTTTGGCACTTTTTTGCTTGTTTGAATTTAAGTTGGATTCACAATTAGTTTTAATGGCATTGGTGTGAGAAGACCCCGCATGAAAAAACAAAGTTAATGTCTCTGCAATTTAGTTTTCTAAGTTCTATTCTAATTTTCAGGATGTTAGCCGCACAACAGAGAGGGAAATAGGCCGATGGAGGCGCTGGGCGGCTTCTCCATCTCGCCTTGAGCCGGTGGTCTTGAATGTGATTGCTGTGATTTTCTCCTCCTCCGGTCGCCGATCTGAGGTCACCTGCGAGTGCGTCTGGTCTAGTGGTCTGGCTGGTGTCACCACCAGTTGGACCCTCGGCGCCTAGTTGCTTAATTAATTATAGCAATTAATCTTCTATTTTTCTCACCTTTGCTGGACCGTTCTATATGTTTATTATATCACAATGTTTCTTTCCTATGATTGATTTCTGTTTTTTTTTTGGCAATTTGTAAGGAAGAGCGATCTTTGTCTCCAAGCGTAAGAATATGTGCAGTAGGTCAGCAGCTTCCGTGCTCGGGTTGCCAAACCTCAGCTGCCGGAAGAGATCCACGAATAAACTTGAGTCCATATCACATCGGATGTTTGACGCTAATTTAGAGTATTAAACATAGATTAATTATAAATATAATTGTATAAATGAGAGATAATTCGCGAGACAAATTTTTTTAAGCCTAATTAATTCATAATTAGCACATGTTTACTATAGCATCACATGAGTTAATCATAGATTAATTAGGCTCAATAGTTTCATCTCGCGAATTAGTCCAGGGTTCTGGAATAGGTTTTATCATTAGTCCAAGTTTAATACATCTAATTATTATCCAAACATCCGATGCAATAAGAACTAAAACTATAGTCTCTGATCCAAACCGGGTCTCAGCCACTGTCGCTGATCGATTAGGGAAGGAGATTGGTTGGGCTTTCTTTTTTCTTGTGGATATAATGTTTGGATAGGCTGAGGATGTTAACAAATTAAGAGGCTGAGGGCCTGTTCACTTTAATGCCAATTTCAACCTTACCAAGTTTTGGTAAAGTTGCTAAAAAAATGGCTACATTTAGTTTGCTGCCAAATTTTGGTAGCTATATAAGAAATCCTGCCAAAATTTTGACAAGTTACCAAAATTTTGACATAGTTGTCAAAATTTGGTAAGGTTTTTTTGGCATCAAAGTGAACAGGCCCTGAAAGTTGGGTTGAGAGTAGAAGAGTCAAAATGTTGCTCCCCACTTCACTCATATCCTTATTTTCAAAAAAAAAAAAAACAAAAGTAATGCACGGAGAGAACGTTAGCTATAAATCTATTAAATCTATTGTCTACGAAATGTCCGCTAAATTTTCTACGAACGCTCGTAAGACAACACATGGCATCATATATATCCTCGTAAGCCGCCACGTGGTACACTAAGAAATCTATTATATATTAAAAATCTATTAAACTTACTATAAACGCTCTTAAATCGTCACGTGACCTATAAACGCTCCTAAATCACAATGTATATAACGTTATTTGTAAAATTCATAAAAAATCATACAAACATCTAACCATTGATTTTTCTTTAAATAGATGGACCCACTAAATTTAACCATTAGATCTACATCTAAAAAAAATTCGGTATCCTCACCGCCACCACCGCCGTCCATACCCACGTACTCCCTCCACACGCTTCAAACTCTCCCCTTCTCTCCTATTTTCTAAAAATATAAGCAACTATAACATCTACATAAAAACTAATCTTTGATCCGCTTATGTCTTTACATTCAAAGACACATATCCACTATAATTCAACTTTGAAAATAAATGTATCATTTTAGGGCTATATATTTTGATTTTTTTCGTGTCATTCAAACAATTATAAAATTATAAAAAACGATGATATATATTTTATCATCATATATAGCTTCACAATAACTAAAATGACCAAACTCCTATTAATGTTAAAAAATTACTCGCCCATTCTACCAATATAATAAGTCAAAGTAAAATTATTAGATTAATTTGTGGTGTTCATATTTTTATTATCTACTATGAATATGCTATAGGAAAAGATGAGTAAAAACGATAGATTTTAATCAATCAATAAAGCTTTTATTCTATATTTAGTTAATAAAGTAATAACAAGGAAAACGCTATAATTTAATTCTCTCCCCTTCGACGATCTCTCTTCCTCTCTTCTCTCATTTATTTCCTTCGTCTCCTAACTTTTAACTAATTAATATAAAATGATCAATAATTAGAAAGCTAAATGATTATAATTCTTAAATTATATTCTTTTTTTAGTTTATTTGAAATTTTTTTATTTATAATTAAATAAATAATTTAAGATCCATATTACCTATATTTCACTGTATAAAAATAAAAATGAGTTATTTGAACATAGACACGTATCCTTTGCATGGTAACAAAATAGCAAAAAGATAAAGTATAACACCAAAAAATGACAATAAGTATTATATCACCCTAAATCATTGTACATTCTTAGCAGTACGTTACATGTTACATCTTAAATAAAAATAAAACCTTATAAGTTGGAAGAAAAACAACTCATAACAAAATAAATTATAATTACGTATTTTTTTTAATAAGACGAACGGTCAAACATGTGAGAAAAAGTCAACAGCGTTATCTTTTAAAAAACGGAGAGAGTAGAAAAGGAGAGATATTAGAAAATATGAGAAAAAAATCAGATCATCAGTTTTCACTTAAATCATTTAGAAAAATAGAAAAAAAAACACCCCTCCACTTCGTCCTCCCCCACACATGCACAACACAGCACTACCCGTCCACTCCCCTCTCGGCTTGAGCTATCCACTCCCCCCTCCCTTTATAGCGAGAAATAATAAAAAATTATTAAAACATGCATAACTTTTAAGATACACATCTAACCTCTAATCTAAGTAATTGTTGTATTCACAATTAAACCAACAATTTAAAAATCCATAACATCTATATTTTGAACTGGTATAAAATAAAACAAGAAATAAAAAATATCAATAGGGACTAAATTCAACAATTTGGAGAAAATGTAACAAGTTTGTAAAAAAATGGTTATTACACTAAAATTTAACCAACCATTGCATGTTCCATTTCCATAACAATTTTTGAATGCTTAGATATTAATGACCTCACATATATCCTCTATCGTAGTATTACCGGTTTGTCTGCATATTATTGCATATAAGTCACACTAAAGTTGAAAAGTTATATTTGTTATTATTAAAGTTAATTTTTTGGATTCTTAGAACTAGGTATTTTCTTTTCAAAAAGATAGTATAAATCGCACATATTACAAAGGAAGGAGTAATTGCTAAACCCAATACGGTGATAGGCCACCGTACCCCTCTTGTGGTCTCTGAGTCACTTGCAATAGCTACACATGTTTCATGTGGAGTAAGTCAAATCACCTCGCTCGCTTTGCTTCGACGAAACTTCGACGACGCGTTCTCACCTTCTTCCACGATGAAACGGCGGGAACCATTTACGCGCCACAATCGCGCCAATTATATAAGCCGAGCCACACCGCCACAGACCAAGCAACGGTAAACAAGCACACATCCACACAACGGCAATTAATCATTGCAGAGAGCTAGCTAGCAGTGGGCAGTGGCTGCTAGTTAGGTGAGCAGTGGCTGCAACCTGCAAGGAGCAAGTCATGGCATCCGTGGAGACGTGGGTAGGGTTCGGGTCGGCCATGGCCGGCGTGGGCTTGCTTTGGTCCCGGATGCCGGAGCACGTCCATGAGGAGGCTAGGTACATCATCAGTAGCGTCGTCCCCATGGTGATGTCCTACTTCAACCCCTACGAGCAGATCACCGTGTCAGAGTACGGCGAGGAGCGGTTCCGGCGCAACAAGATGTTCGACGCCGTCTCCACCTACCTGAGCCGCGTGTGCGCCGGTGGCGCCTGCAAGCTCAAGGCCGAGCTCTGCAACAACACCAAGGACGACCCGGTTGTCACCCTCGACGAGAACCAGGAGGTCGTCGACAGCTTCGACGGCGCGCGCATGTGGTGGAGGCTGTGCCCCAAGGCCTCCAAGAACAAGGGGGCCATCACCGTCAGCTACTACCCCGGCGAAACGGACGAGCCGCGCTGCTTCCGGCTGGTGTTCCACAAGCGCCACCGCCAGCTCGTCCTCAGCTCCTACCTACCAAGCGTCATCCGGCGGTGGCGCGAGCTCACCGCCAAGAACCGGCAGAGGCGGCTGTTCACCAACCACGCCAGCGAGGGGAACAAGAGCGTGTGGACCAGCGTCCCTTACAATCCACCCGCGACGTTCGACATGCTCGCCATGGACCACGCCAAGAAGGTCGACATCATGGAGGATCTCACGGCGTTCCAGAAGGGGAAGGAGTACCACTCCAAGGTCGGCAAGGCGTGGAAGCGGGGGTACCTTCTGCACGGGCCACCGGGCACGGGCAAGTCCACCATGATCGGGGCCATGGCCAACTTCCTCGACTACGACGTCTACGACCTCGACCTAACTTCGGTCAAGAACAACAGCGAGCTGCGGAAGCTCTTCCTTGACACGACGGACAAGTCCATCATCGTCATAGAGGACATTGACGCGATCGAGGACGAACTCACTACCAAGCGCAAGGGCAACAAGGTAGTCAACGGTGACGACGAAATCCGCGACAAGCGTATGCTGGTAGAGTTTGCCGACAAGAACGATGAGAAGAGCAGAGTGACTCTGTCGGGCCTGCTCAGCTTCGTCGACGGGCTGTGGTCGGCGTGCGGCAGCGAGCGGGTCTTCATGTTCACGACGAACCACATCGACCGGCTCGACCCGGCCCTAATCCGGCCGGGGAGGATGGACAAGCACATCGAGATGTCTTACTGCCGCTTCGAGGCCTTCAAGGTGCTCGCCAAGAGCTACCTGGACATCACCGACCACTCACTATTCGCTGAAATCGGGCGGCTGCTCGACGAGACCGACACGACTCCGGCAGACGTCGCCGACAACCTCATGGTGAGGAGCAAGAGGAACGGTGAAATCAGTCGACTGCTGCTCGACGACGAGATGGATGGGTCACCGCCGGCAGACGTGGCCAATAACTTCATGCTACGGTGCAAGAGGAAGAGAGACGCGGACGAGTGCCTGGCAGGTTTAGTGGAAACACTGAAGAAGGCCAAGATGGAATCCGCAACACCTCCTATGGACACAATCGAGGAAGAGGCAAAAGAGGAACACAACATAACGCAAAAGAAAGCTACAGAAGGGGGCGAATATATGATGAGTGCACGCTGCTAGGCATTTGTAGGTTGGGAAATGCCAGCTAGACTCATTGTTTTGCGTTTGCTATTTTACCTGACTTGCGTGTTTACTAGTCACTTAAGGTTGCATAAACCATACCGTAAAATGGAATACTATATAAAATTAGTGGTGTAATACCCTAGAATTCGTCTTGTCAACTTTTAAATGTTATTTAATCTTGGTAATAACAGACTCATATTACTGAGTGTTGTTTGCCGAAAATGATTCGTCTCGAGCATTCGATGTGGGATGAAATATGGGACGCATCATCGAGTGGGTTGACTGGGTTCTACCACTAAACCAATCTCCCACATTTTCCTCCCCACGGTAAAACTTATCCCCATTCCCTTCTCTCGCGTCTCACTCTCTTCCTCTCCGCCTCTCACTCTCTGGCTCTCGGCCACCTCGCGAGATGGAATAGCAGGAGGTCGGCTTCCCAACCTCCACCACCACAACCGGCACCTCACCGCCACCGTATTCAGCCACGCTAAGCTCTGGGCACCGGATTACACTAGTACAACAACGATTTTTGTATGCGTCCAAAATAAATTTTAGCATGCGGCTAGACAGCCCGCATGAACCTAGGTGTGTGAAAATCAAAATTTTCCATGCGAGCAGAGCAAACGTACGCAAAAATGGGATTTTTGTGTGTGGTCATCTATGTCAGGCGAACGCGAAACTAATTTCAGCGAAAAAATTAAAAATTCCCAGGATAAAATTCGAAACCCTAGCTCCCCGATTCATCCCAAACCCTAGCCATTGTCGTCACAGCCACCACCACTGTCGTCGTCCTCATCATCATTGTCGTCGCAGCCGCTGCCGCTCGCTTCCTTCACCCAAGGCCGCTGTCACCGTCGTTGTCTCGCAGCCGCCGCCATTGCTCGCTCTCACCGCTTGAGGCCGTCGTCGCAACACCCGCCGTATTCAGATTGGATACAGATCTGCTGCTTCCGTCAGCGCCGGCGGCAGATCAGCCTAGTCCGATGCCGCCGCCACCATCCCTATCCCGAGGCCGCCAGTTCCAAGCGTCGTCATCGCTCCTGAGGGCGGTGGAGGTGGATCCATCCCGAGACTACCGGATCTGCGTGCAGGAGCCGCTCCCGAGGGCTGGGGCGGCGAATCTGCAGCAAGCCCACTGGCGCCGCCCACCCCCGAGGCCACTGTCTCTGTGCCCCCGAGCTTTACAATTGCTTTCAAATTCAGTATTTATAGCAGTAGAATTAATACGAGGAGAAATTTATGAGAAGGAATTTATAACGATTTGCAACTTTTAACCAAATATCATAATCCACAACCATCATATAAGATTTCATCTTATCGCACCAACAAGGAAAATCAACTCCATGAAAAACATGTGGGGTAAAAACCCAAGATCGGTAAGATCAAAAAGAGAAAATGTGGCTTTCACACCACTTATAGGATCGAATACAAGAACCAAGCCTACCAGAAAGGTGAATGGTAGAAACACAAAAACCAAAACTTTTAGTGGAAATAACCCTCAAACCTGATGAAGTCCTCGGCATAGTGGGTCTAACCGCCGTGTGCACACTGGTCTGACTAGACCTTTGCCGCTAGACTAACCGGTGTTATCCAACCGATTAGACCACTACCTCCTTGTCAGCTGTCTTCTCACCGCCGCCAGACTAACCGGTTGTTTGCTATCGGTTAGACCGCCATCATCCTGCCAGATAGACCACTCGCCAGAAGCCAGTATGACTATTAAGATTCAGAAAAAACGTATCGATGAAACACTTTAAAGTAGATCAACTTTATTGTATTACTATGTATTTATGAAGTGCATCTAAAGCACTTCTCTCTCAACTCACAAACTAGAACCAAAGCCTCAAAGCAAACTATAACTTTTCTCCCCCAAGAAGTCGATATCTTCTAACCTAAACTCCTCTTTTATTTATACCTACAACGTCGCGGTCCCTAGCCATCAATCCAACTAGAACTACTCCTAATCATATAGGAAACCTACCAAACCAGGGAAACAACATGCCCATACAATTCCATTCTTCAATCTTCCAAACTTGGACTTCAATCCTAGTTTGACTCCTCTTTTCATACACACACAACACCATGAGTATGCCATATGAAAACCTTCACTTTCACGTGTATTGCTTTCTAGCCTAAGGATCCCACATGATATCCTTGATCATCTGGACCTCAACTTCACCCAAGCCTAGTCTCGATCCATCACTGGCCATACTCCCATGGTTTCAAGCAAGATCTGCACATGAACAACAAAAAAACTCCATATCCGAGTACAAGTTTATACCAACTTGACTCACATCAGCACACAATAGTATCACATATCAACAGAAACCTTCTAGAAGCCATAAACATGAAGCAATCCACAAGTTCCATGAATACAACCCGAAACTGACTCCAACCTGGAGTATATCGGTCTGACCGTCGGGCCACCCGATCACCACTTGTCTGGCCGGTGGTACACATCCGGTCTAACCGGCCTCCTAAAACCGACCAATCCGTTCACCATTCAAAAACACGATACGCTGCATTTTCACAAATACTTACCTTTGACAATTGTTCATTACCCAGATTAATCATCATATGATTCTACACATCTTGCATTACACGTACACATGGTTATAGTAGATGTGATCCATTTGTTAGTGGTGACATAAAAATAAAAAAAGTTTTCTTCCTCATATTGTTAAACAGAGTTCGTTACATCAGTTATCATTAATGTGTTAGTGGAATCACACCTAAGATGTATTAGGTTTTTCTCAGTTGCTAATGTAGTGTATTCATATGTCATGGAAGGTAAAATAATCACGGGGAAAGCAAAAGGATGCAAAGCATACATTCCAAGAATTAGATATTACTGGAGTGGCATTAGTTGTCATCTTGAACCAAGATTTGCTTTTCAGATTTCAAGAACTTCAAAGAAAGACACTTTTCTGTTTACTGATGTCTGATTTTGATACTCTGTGTGTGTAAAATCGCTAATATTGTTTCCTTCACATGGAAATGCTTGATTGGTAATGAGTTTCATTTTGTTCTTCATCATATGCCTGTAAAGCTGAGGATCTAGATAATGATGTCTGTATGGCGGCAGATAACCTGATGTCAGCGAGACACCCGTGAGGGGAGGAATCGGTGGCTCTCTCTCGAACCCTCCCTCGCCTGCTACAGTAAAAATCCTCTTTCTCGACCCCTCTTCCTCCTCGATTCCGGCGGCCTCGTCGCCGGTGACGGGAGGGAGAGGGGTCGTCCCCCTCCCCTAGTTTAGTATAGTAGTCGGGCTAGTCTCGTTAGGTCGGGTTTTTCCCGTTTCTCGTTTCTATGGCGATGGAAGTTGAAGACGGTGGCGGTGGCGCGATTGAGGCCGGTGACGGTGGAAGCGACAAGGTTGACGACGGCGGCGGCGCGGATCCGGTTCGCGGCGGCGGCGGCGTTGCGGATCCAGTCTGCGGCGACG
>CM020181.1:5631311-5674906 GCA_009805545.1 Oryza longistaminata
GTGTTTTCAAAAAAAAAAAAAAAAAAAAAAAACCTGATGTCAGCTGCTGCACCTTTGACAGTTACTATTGCAGAATGATCAGACACTGTGTTCAATATTTTTCTGTAGTTCTTTTGGAACATAGTCAATACATTGAGAAATTCATTAAGGAATCATTAACTTCAATGCTATCCTTTGGAATCTTTTTCTCATGACAAAAAAAATAGAGAAAAAAATAGAGGGTTTCCTCTCCCCTCTCGCTCTATGGCTCTCTGCCGCCTCGCAGAGATGCAATAGCAGGAGGCCAGCTTCCCAACCTTTATTTCTTCTTTTCTTAACCAGTCAATGAATCAAACGTTTACGGTCTGTACTTTGATTGGTACGATGGGTGATTCTTCCCATACAACGAGAATATCCATACTGCTTCGATTTATATTCTACCTGGGCAAGAGTGTATCTCCATTCTACCTAGTCATCACAAATTTGAATTAATGCTATTATCTACACACCCCATGATTCATGAACAAAGCCAAAAGTTGCCTGGTCTTAATTGACTTCGATCTTAATCTTTCACCCATGATACAAAGTTGTATTCTTCATTTCCCGCAGCAATAGGTATCGCCTAGTCTAAGAAATAAGATTGGAAATAGCCAAGACAGTTCAAGATTAACAAGATGCTTAAATAGATTTCAACCAGTTGATAAGTACTTTCCAGAGCGATTGATATAGAAACCGTAACTAAGAAAGCAAATCAATCAAAGCAAGAGCCAATAAATTTGGTAAGCAATGCAAGCAAAAGAAGAACCGATATATTGGACCTAACCGAGAAGTACTGATTCCGCCGATACAAACACTGGGTTTTGACGAAACTAACTTTTCCGCCAGAGATCGAACTTAACCGATGCAGCCTAAACTCGAAAACAAGAATTCATCAGAAAAATTAGGGTGGTGATGCGCCGAAAGTTGTATATTGAATTGTTGTTGTTTACAAAGACCCTAAGTGTACATATTTATGTCCATATACAATACTAAGTTTGACTCTATTACGATTATATTGATATAGAACTCTATCTCTAATTAAGGAAATTATTATAGACTTCGACTCCCACACGACTCCAGCAGGTCAGAACTCTATTAACAAAAATAGAGACTATAATACACCTTCGTTTTCTCCGGAGCTTACTCAATCTTGGATAAATTTGTCAACCGAATTTCTACAGCATGAAGCTTCCTTTGACCCGGCCTTGACTAATGAAAATTAACAAATTTCATCATTAATAACTTTTGGGTAGACAGGCAGCCAACCGCACAGAAAAAGTAGTTTTGATCGCATGCAAAAATGTTATTTTAAGTAGTGTATGTTTGTAAATTTGTACTCTATCTTTGATCATCATATAAATATTCAGTTTATCCAGTAAGTAGGATAAAAAATTCTATGAAGATTCTTGGATATAGTGTACGAAAAAGTACAGGTTTAGCAAACGGGTTTTATCTCTAGAATGAACACATGGGTATCTGAGGTGCATGGCAAAACTCATCATACCACCTCGTGAAGAGCCGCGTAGTGAGATTTCCTCGTCGATCAGACCGTGCAATATCAGCATGAGCTGATCGATCACTAGCCGCTAGCGCTAGGTCTTTCTCAACAATAATATGCATGCCCGCAAACACTGAGGCCGACGCCCACCCACTCCCATAGGGGCCACCAGCTACCCAATCATCAGTCGTATCGTATGGTGCATCTTTCACTTGATGTGCAAAGCGCTGGTTGATACCGACCCAACAGCCGATCGTCGACCGGCTGCAACTCGGTCATCGCGACGGATACGGACACCAAGAGTGGCCGGCCATGGGCTCCCGCCGCCGCCACCTCGGACCTTCGCCATGGTGGCCCCATCTACTTCTGGCGACAGCTTCCCTCGGGCGAGGCCAACACAAGCCCTCGCCGAGACGCCGGATACGGAGGAAGAGGAAGAAGACAACGGATTAGGAGAGAAGGGAAGAATGCAACCTCGCCGCCACCCTTTCTTCTCCACCATCACCGAGCTGGCGAGATGGTTGTCGTGGTGCTTCCGAGCTTGCCGTCCTTGAGGGTGCCGTCGCCGGCCATGAGGCCATCCCTGAGGACCGGCTCGCCGGTGGCCAAAACCTCCCTCTCCTTCCCCGATGCGGAGGACGCGCTGTTGTTCCTCACCACGGAGGCTGCCTCTCCCGCCGACTGCCTCCCACCCCCTTTCCCGCCTGTCGGCCGCCTCCCCTCCCTCCCAAGCTCGCGGGCCGCCTCTCCCCTTCCCGCCGGCCACCTCCCCCTCCCTCCCAGAGTTGGTGGCAAGAAGCCAAGAAAAGAGAAGAAGAGACTAATATGTGGGCCCCACTTTTTTTAAACTAGAATGCCATGTCAGTGAAACTAGAAAACTATACTGCTACAGGATCTAAATTGCAGGGTTTTGTATAATTTAGAAGTAAAGATTTTTGCTATTGGAGATAAGAGATATTAAACAAACTCGACGTAAAGTTGAGATGACAACTAGACTTATTTCACCAACCAAAGGCAGTCCAAATTAGAAACCAGTCCATTTAGCCCATTGCCATCCAGCCCATTAGCAGGCCCGGCACCATCATGGTCTGCAAATAACGTCAGACACTGCCCCTCCTTGTAACAAACACACACACAATCTCTCAGGCAATTTCTGCCCATGCTTTTGTCTTACGGAGTGGAATACTACTACTACTACTAACATGTTACTTTTCCTAATTCTTCTTTTTTTGAAACAGTTTCATAATTCTTCTTTGAACAAACAAGAACAGGAAAATGTTAGTACTAAAGGACAGCATATGTTACCTTTTCAATTGTTCCGATGATAACGAACAACACTGACGAGCGAGGCTTAAACCATTGGATCGAGATCCAACAATCCAGTTTGTTTGGGTCCAGCTCAGGCTTGGCTCAGCTCGGCTCTAAAGCCAAACGAGCCAAGCTGAAGCTTCCGTTTTCAGCTCGATGATGGCTCGAGATGTTTGGCTCCCGAGCACGAGTTGGCTTACCAGCCTAGGTCGTCATATACTTATATGGATTATTTTAATTTTTAGTGGAGCTATTATTTTATCAAATTGTAATTTATCATCTGGATTTTAAAGAATTGAATAAATGAACTTGTTTTAATTTTACATGTCAATAATTTATCCTTGCTTTCTTAATGCTTACAAATTATATATGAAGAGATGCTTCAACGGGTGGACTCGCAAGCCAGCTCAAGCCAAAAAACGAGCCTAGCTGAGCTCATGCTTTAGTTCGTTTCCCTAACCGAGCCTAGCCAAGCCTAATTTGTTACGACCCTTTGCAAGCCGAGAGCCAATGATCCGCCCGTTAGTTTTCACTCTACCTATCATGTACAGCCAACAATCACGTTCGCACTTGCCTTTTTTCTTTTCTAAGATTCTAAGAAATGTTGAAGTGCTGATTGGAGCTTTAGGCCATGTACAATGCGTGCCCCCGCCTTACGCCGTCTGCCATCCGTCCGCGAGGCGTGCTCCTGCAGGGAGGCGCGACCCCCACGAGGGGAACGCGTGCCTCTGGCTCCTCAACTCTCTTTTTCCAGAGACACTCCCTCGAGAATATGTGTTGGGGGCTGGGCGCTTGTGGACACTGCTCTCGCACCTACGATTTCCCCTTCTACTCCCGACCTCGTCGTTGGGAGGAGGACGACGGCGGTGGGGAAGAACCAAAAGCGGCGAGGAGGTGGAGTCGCCGTCGGCGGCCCCTACCCCGGCCACCGCGCCACGCGCGCTGCTCTCAGTCGGCGGTGACAGGAGACAGAGGCGGTGACGACGGGCAGCGACGATGGGTGGCAGCGACTTGGAGATGGCACCGGCCCACCAAATCCGACTGCCGGCATGCCAGATCCGCGTGTCGACGAGGGCGGCGTCGACCACCAGCGGCGCCGTGGCGTCTACAACCAAAGCCGACACCGGTAGCCGTTGGGGAGGGCGAGGAGGGAGGGGGCGGCGGCTGCTGGGGAGGGCGAAGAGGTAGGCGGTGGCAGCGGGAACCGCCAGCAGTAGCTCTCTCGCTCGACGCGACAACTGTCGCCTTCTTCACCTCAAATCGACGATAGAGAGAGGAACGGGCGGAGGAGACGAGAGAAGAAATGAGAAAGAAGAGGAGGTCGAGGGGATTTGGGTTAGCAGAGGGGTACGGATGGTATTTTTCCTCTCGGGCTACCTTGGGCCGGGATACCTATTTTTGGCTGGCGTATCTCCATCAAGTGGCCTCAGATTTTAAAGAACCCATTTAGGGGTATCCTCCATTGGAAGATGAATTCCCCAGAGATTGTCCTCACTAACTGAGGGCACTCTCTGGGAAACTCGTCTTCCAGTAGAGGATACCCCTAGATGGGTTCTTCAAAATTTAAGGCCACTTGATGGAGATAGGGATGGCTTTTATTGTAGATGCCCCGCTCATCACTAAAGTCACTCTAGCAAACCTCTTGGGAAATCAAGGTAGAGGCTGACCTGTAGTGTACCATAGTGCATGAAAATAAGATAAAGTGTGCATTAGTGTGGGTGCATGTCATATAAAGAAACGGAACCTGTCGCGATAAATATCACGATGGTACACAGTTGTATTTGGTTCAGCTGTTGTACCAATATTTGTTTTCGTGCTTGGTAATTCGTCTAGATTAAATAGTTTAAGGGTGTCAAATAGCTTTTACAATAGTTGAGTGTAAACTAAGAAAAAAATAATTATTGTAATCCAATAATCGATATTGTTGGTTGGGATGGTTAACCAATTTAACCAAAAAATTATTGTTCCATAAGTAGCAAACTATTAGAACCAATAATTTTGATAAGTCTGTAACCATTTAATCCATAATTACGGGCAAGGTTTTTTATGACAATGCATGCCAAACACACAACAAATGAGGATACAATAGGTGGTGCCAAAAATGCAACCGTGCACATAGTCATCAACTCAGCATGATATTTGTTGCTCCCAAATTCCTTTTCTTCACATGCATGCACACCCCAAGAATGCATCCTTATATCGCATTTCCCTGTGATGTTTATCTTTACGGTATAGTTCAGCCTTCTACTTTTGATTTGCTTAACAGGTGGCTAGCGTGACACGTACGTTAGTAATGTTAGTATTAAGCCTCCAAAAGACACTCCAACATTTTTTTTTCATTCTAAAAAGCCAATGTATACGGGTGCAATTGTTAGTGGTGCATGATAGGAGGAATGAAGGCACACGAATGGAACAGACCCAAAAAAACAAAGCCAACCGTGTGCAGTATAAGATCAGCATAATATTTGTCGCTACTGGATTCCCTTTCTGCACATGCATACACTCATAAATGCACGCTTTGTTTTATCTCCCCTATAGTATTTCAGTTGTCATACTACATAAGTATAGGTCGGACTCTTTATTTACAGAATTTGCTGTGACAAGTATTAATTAGTCATGCTGGTGGTAAATTAACCTCTAAAAAAGCACTCCAACATATTCCTCCTATTTTGTTTTCCTCCTAAAAATAGCTGCGCTACTCCAAATCCGCCCTCACCTAGTCACCTTCCCAATATCGTGCAAAAACCAGTCACTCGGAGCTAGCAAGAGGCAGACCAAATCGCAGGCACCTGAACATCTCAGCCCGTGCAGACCAAATTAATTCACACGTCTTTAAATTCTCACAGAGAAGCCAACTGATTTTGCCCCACTAAAATAAAACTTGATTGAACTAACCAGCCAACTGATCAAAGACAATCCCGACAGAGTTTAAGCAAAATCCGACGAAACATGCTGCTGCTATTATTAACTGTGTGTCTCCAGCGACGCACACGCACCCGTGGGAGAGGATTTTCTCGTTGGTTGTGTTAAACTTCAGTCCTTTTCCATCATGTCAACCTGTCATACACACCCAACTTTTCAGTCACATCGGGCATGTTTGGATTGATGCCCTACCAAAAATTTTGGTAGTACCAAAACTTGGGCAAGTTTTGGTACTACCAAAATTTTAGTATGGTAGAGTTGAAAATGTTTATTTGGATTGAAGCCAAAATTTACCCATAAGAGACAAGTTTATAGGCAAAGCCAAATTTATGGCATTGGTAGAGTTTTAGTAGAGATGTTTGGTTTGCTACCCTACCAAAATTTTGGGTGGGCAAATTTTGGTAGGGTAGCAATCCAAATTGGCTCATCATCTCCAGTTTCAACCAAAATCCAAACTTTGCGCTCAAGTAAACGCAACCGTTGCCACATTTTTGGCAAGCTTTGGTTCAGGTTGCATGCATGCTTTGGCCCGAACCGTTGTTGCCCCACGTGGGCATGGGCAGGGGCAGCATCGACGCCCGGCACCATGATGGCCTCTAATTAACGTCAGACACTGCTCCTCCTTGTAAACACACACACAATCACTTTTGCATAATAGGATTGAGAAATAATTTTCCACCTCTTTAAATCCTAGCCATTCATTCTTCATCTTCCCTTCATTCATTTCTTAATCCTAATCCCACTCCTATTTCCCATTATCCAATCACACTCCCACTGAATTTCTGTCAGTGCTTTGTTTATGCTTTGGGTGGAATGCATGAAGAAAATTGTAGTATTACTACTACAAAGAAATTTTGGCAATAACACATTTACTAATACTTCGTAATACTGCCAATTTATTAAAATTTTAGCAATACCAAATTTTAAAATGGTTCATTTTAACACTAAAGAGGAACAGGCCATCAGGCCCTAAACCGTTGGATCGACATCCAAAACAACCAAGTCACTAGTCACCACCTCTCAGATATGCCCGTGTGTCTTCACTGTACCCATCGTGTACGTACGCGCCAACAATCACATCCGTATTACCTTATTTGTTTGAAGATTGTAGAAAAATGTTGAAGTTATGGTTGGAGGTTTATCGTTCATTGCTAACGTCACTCTAGCATGCAACCTCTTGGCAAATCAAGGTAGAGGCTGACCTGTAGTGTAGAAGGTCAATATTACATGGAAATATGACAAAGTGTGCATTCGTGAGTGCATGTATATAGAGAAAAGGAACCTAAAAGTGATAAATATCACGCTGGTTTTTTAGACAGTGATTGTAGACATGATCGTTTGTTTTTCACATGTTATATAACTATTTGTTTGCGTGCTTGGTAATTCGTCTAGATTAAATAGATTGGGGGTGTCAAATGTCTGGAATTATAGTTAGGAGGGTAAATCACATTTTTCGCAATAGTCGTGTGGTAAATTGGACTTAACCTAATTCAAGAAACTAAGAACAAAAATGAATGGTGTAATCCCATAATCGATCTTATTGGTTAGGATCGTCAACCAAATTAATCTAAAAATTCGTGTCGTACTTATGAATCGTGTGTTGTTCCATAAGTATGGAACCATTTAATCCATAATCATGGACAAGGTTTCCTATGATGATGCATGCCAAGCATTTAACAAATGAGGGTACAACAGGTGGTGCCAAGGATACAACAGTTCAACCATAGTCATAAACTCGATATTTGCCACTTCCTAATTCCTTTTCTTCACATGCATGCACCCATGAATGCATGGTTTTATCGCATTTCCATGTGATTTTTATCTTTATGATATAGTCCAGCCTCAAACTTTTGATTTGCTTAATAGGTGGCTAGCATTACAAGTTAGCAATGTTAGTATTAAGCTTCCAAAAGGCACTCCAACATTTTTTTTTTGTTTGCGTTCTAAAAAGCCCCACGTATGCAATCGTTAGTGTTAGTGGTACATGATGGGAGGAATGAAGACACACGAATGGAACAAAAGCAACAAATGAGGCCAACCGTGCGCGGTAATCACCAGCTACGAGATTAGCATGATATTTGTCGCTACCGGAGTCTCTTTCTTCACACGCGTGCACCCATAAATGCACGCTTTACTACGGCCGTGTTTAGATCTAAAGTTTTTCTACAAATTTTTAACTTTTCCATCACATCAAAACTATCCTACACACAAACTTTCAATTTTTTCGTCACATCGTTTCAATTTCAACCAAACTTCCAATTTTGACGTGAACTAAACACAGCCTACATCTCACCTGCGTAATATTTCACTTATCATACTACAGGTCGGACTGTTGATTTACTGAATTTGGTGTGACAAGTTAAGCATGAGGGTGGTAAATAAACCTCCAACGAGTACTCCAACAATATTCCTTCTATTTTGTTTCCTCCAATAAATGGCTGCACTCCTCTACCGATTCAACATTCTCTCTGCTTCCAAAAGCACAAGAGGAAGAAAGGAGGAGGCAGAGAAGGCCACCAAAAACCCAATCCTCCCAAAAAAGGAACCCAGAATTCAAACCAACAAAAAGTTTGCCAAAAAATCCCCCAAACTTTTCCAAAGGCCAAGCCACACTTCCACACTCCACAGTGCCATATACCCAGGCTCTCGCTCTCTCTCTCTCCCTCCCTGTGCAGGCTGTGTGCAGCAGCCTTGACCAGAACCGGGCCAGACCGGATCACTTTCCTTCTGGTCCCTGTCGGGTCGGTCCCCTCCTCCCTCTCCACCGCGCCGGCCCGGTTCGAGTTCGACTCGACCACAACACGCGACGCGACGCCTCCTTCCGATCCGCTCCGGCCGCGCCGCCTATATAGGCCTCGGGTCCATTCCTACCGCCTCGTTTCGTTTCGTTTCGCCGCCCGCTTCCGCCGCGCGCGCGCACGTGCGAGAAGGGAGAGGGGGATAGCGACGCCGCGCCCAAACCCTACTACTACTCCTCCTCCTCCTCCTCCGCGTCCTCGCCGGCCACCCGTCGCCGCCTCCGCCTCGTCATCCACCAGAAGGTAGGCGCCGACCTCCTCCTCCTCCTTCTCGAGCCTACGCGGGCGAGGGTTCCGAGGTGTGCGAGCGTGGCCTCGTCTCCGTCCCGGCGACGCGTGCTCCGGTGGGAGTGGGAGGGATGGTGTCCGCGTCGGTGTGGGCGGAGGCGGAGGAGCGCGTGCAGTGGGGGAGGGGGCGCGTGGCCCGAGGCGGCGCCGCTGCGTGTCCTCTCTCTCGCAAGCTTTCTGCGGGCCTTTTTGGTTTCTCCGCCGATGCTCTAGTTCGTCGCAGCCTTTTCTGTGTAGTATTTTCGTTGCAGATGGAGGTGGCAGATCTGTCTCGTGACCCCCGGAGTTTTTGTTTCAGGCGTTCGTGCGCACGGGTTTCCGCGCGATGAGGGTCTCCTCGGCGTCCAGTACGCCACCGGCGCCGGCGTTCGCGGCCGCGGCGTGGGCGGTGCTGCTGCTCGCCGTGCTCCGCTCCGAAGTCGCCCTGGCCGCCGCCGCCGCCGCATCCTCCTCCAACGACGCAGGTGACGCACCATTCCAAAACCACCCCCCTCCATCCTGTGCGCTGCTGCTTGCTTCCCCTCCATCCTGTGCGCTGCTGCTTGATTCTCCCACACATGATTCGCCAGTTTTTTTTTTCTGAAAAAAATCGCGCTCCTTTCCTCTTCAAATCTCTCTGCGTTTTTGGTTCGTTTCGATGAGATCATTCTCCTTAAAAAATTTTGTATGAATAAAATTCTCGAAATACCGCACGGGTGCAATGGATTTCCGCCCAATAGTTTTGCATCACTAGTAGCATCACTAATAATTACGGATGAGATCTCTCTCCCTCTCTCTCTCTCTCTCCATCCGTGCGGTTTCTGGAATTTGCATTGTACTGCACTGCTACTGTTCATCATGTTCATGCCTCGGCCGCCTCCACGTCGTCCTGCGCCTTCCTTTCCAAGATTGGGATACGAACAAGGAGAGGTGCAGCGCGGTGGGCCCACCACCAACCCACCCACCCATCCATCCATTCCCATGGATTCGAATTTTTTTTTTTTGGCTTGTTGGTTGGTTGGTTTCGCTCTGTTCGTATCGCTGTTCTCCCACTGTGTGTCTGTGCTGGAGTACTTGCTGCCGCCGCGACGTGGATTTGTCGCGTGGGGTGAAGTTTTGGGCTTTTGTCTGTCGCTGACGGGTGGGGCCCACGCCGGGTTGGTCCCACGTGTCTGCCTAACCGTGCGGGCGTTTTTGTGCAGGTCTCTCGCCGTTGATGCCGCCGCCGCCGCCGCTCGCCGCCCCGGTTCCCGCGGCGGTTTCTCCGACGCCGCCCGCCGTCCTCTTCCCCCGCAAGCTCCTCCGCCCGCCAGGTAAAAGCAAGCTTCCTATCCCCGATTCCCTCGGCGATGCATCGCTCGCCGTCCGATTGACCGATCGGACGGCTGCTGCTTGGCTCACGCGGCCGGCGCTTTCTCCGACAAGCCTCTGACGCAGGCCGTGGGGGCCAGAGCGGAGAGCCTGGCATGTGGGGCCCACGGAGACGCCTCCTGTTGTCCTCGGAGACGAGACGATCCCTTTGGCGCGCCATGATTCCATCGCCCTCCTCACATTCCATTCTGTCGTATCGGAGCATGACATGTGGGCCCGCGTCTGCCGTGCTCAGTTTTTCGTCGCCGCATGCATGCAGTGACTGACCGGTGGGGCCCGCTTCCTTTCTCCCTCTTGCAGGCGCGGATGTCGTCGGCGTCGGCGTCGGCGTCGTCTCCGGCGGCAGCGGCGGCGGCGGAGGAGACGGAGTACGGACGCGCCGGGTGGACGACGGGTGCGCGGGGGCGGACGACATCGCGATCTACCAGGGGAGGGCGACGCCGCTGCCGAGCGGGGTGCCGGCGTACACGGTGGACGTGATGAACCGGTGCGCCGGCGGCGACGAGGAGTGCGCCATCGCGGGGATCCACGTGCGGTGCGGGTGGTTTTTCAGCTCGGTGAGCCTGGTGGACCCGCGCGTGTTCCGGCGGGCTCGGCCACGACGACTGCCTCCTCAACGACGGCCGCCCGCTCCTCGCCGGCGAGACCGTCTCCTTCGAGTACACCACTCCTTCCCCTACAAGCTCTCCGTCTCCGTCGCCACCTGCGTCGTCGACCCCGCCGCCCCATAGCCGCCGCCGCAGCGAAAAAGTAGACAAAACAAAAGAAACGAAAGAGAAACAGTAGTACTAGTGACATCTCTTGCCTTAGTTTTTCTTTTTCCTTTTTTTTTTTTGACCCCATGTCAGTATCACTCACAGAACAACAACAGCTGATCACCTTTGCTACGCCTCACGCAGTGCGTACTCCCAACATGTATGAAACCCTCATTATACTAGCGTTAGCAGTAGTCGCTGCTTCTTGCATGCAGCTTAGCATTGTTGTTAAGTTGCCTGTCAGGCCAGATCAAAGTGTAATTAACCCTGTTTTTCTCAATCTCTCGGGTGGTCTTGACGCGCGGATGAACAAGTTTATTTTTGTCACTTTTTGGTTGTTCTTCCCTCTCGTGGTACTGTGCTTTGTGGAATTGTGGTGGTGGTTGGTTGTGGTAAAACCGGAATGAATCAGGTCACGTGTAAGTACAACCGTGCATGCATGGGTGACAGCTCGTCGGAAGTGGAATTAATTGCACTTTTGAGGCTAAAATGGAATCTTCTCTTTCTCTTTCCCCCTCTGGCTCGTTTCAGGCCCGGGTCAAGTTAACAACTGTAGACATGTCCTTCACCCTTCGCCCTTCGTCTTGTTGCTTCTGCTACGATTGCACGGTTTGCTACACTGTTCGTTGCAGCAACAAAGCATGCATGCTTGCTTGCTTTCTCCTTTTGGCTCAGCTTTTGCATGTGGTTTGGCCCTGTGCTGAGCCCTGTGAGGCAGTGAGGAGGGGGTCCCAGTTCCATGTCATGTGGAACGGAATGCCGTTTTGGCAAAAGGGCAAATGGCAACCATTGCTCAATTGCTGCATCCACCGTGCGGCTCGTGTGTGGTTGAGGGTGAATCATGCGCTGCGATGCTGGCAATCTGGTGGTGGCGTGTATACGGCGCGCGAGGTAGGGAAAGCTGGGTTGGGGTGGTGTTTTTGTGCAAAAGACCGTGGTCCTCTGCATGAAGCGTCTGTGTTGTTGACAGATATGCGATGGACGCGACGCGATGGGGCTTTGTGCCTTTGCCTGGTGTGCATTAATTGAGAGAGGGGAGTGTTTATGTGTGATGCGATGTGATGCCGGTGCCCTCTTTTTCTGGGATGGAAGGGCGAGTAGTAGTAGCAGCAGCAGTAGCCTCGTATTGTAGGGATGGTCATGATGCTGCTGCTACTAGGTTGTTGGTGTTGGTGTAGGGGCCCCGGCGTTGGGTTTACACGTGTACTGGCATTTATACTGTTTACGGGGCTCCTCCTACTAGCTCTGTGTAGAAGAATGGTGTTATTGGTGTGTGAGATGTGAGTTCAGACACTGGCTATATGAATTGAATCGAATGAAGGGAATGGCCAGATGAAGAAGAAATGCAGGAAGGATCGATGCAAAATCCAATCCAAGGAGAGCGAATTTCATTCGTGTGATGGGGGGGGCCCTGGGCAGAGGTAGTGATGCGGATGAAGGCGTTCGTGAACTTGCCAAATCAGCCGGCGCATTGAAGCATGTGAACGCCATTGAACACCCGGAACCTACCACTTTGGAGCGAGGTAGTAACAGTGATGTGTACAGTAGTGGCAGTACTAGAATGGTGCACTCCTCAACGGAAAACGGGGGGGGCCCGGGTGACAGCGAGTGGCGGTCAACAGAGGAGCGAGAGAGAGAGAGAGAGAGAGAGAGAGGCGCGTAGGCACGATTCGGATCGGACGGCCTAGGAAGAATGAAAGCCCGAATTGTGGGCGCAGGGTAGCGATCTCGCCGGAGTGGCATGTCGCGGGACTCCGTTCCGGAATGTGGTGAACAGTGACAACAGCATCCCTTACAATAGTTGAGCTCCTCGATCTCAATCTCTACAGTGACAGTCTAGTGCTAGTACTACCCATACAACTACATGCGACTTGCACATCTCTGATCTCTCTTGCTGCCTTGTGTTTTTTTTCCTTTCTCCCGGATGACTTGTGTGTATGTGCATGCTGAGACTAGGCAGTCACCCCCAAAATTTTTACACCGCTTTTACTAGACATATGTGAAATGATGTCTGATACAGTTGATGAACCTGAGTACAATGAGCTCATCATACTTGTAAGATCTACAATGGGTGCTATAGATACGTAGCTAGCGAGCACGGACTCCAAGACGTAATATGTGTATGACAGGTGGGACTAGATATTAATAGTATAATTAAGACTATTGTATGAATTGGCTATTACATTGGCTATAGATGATTTGGACCTAGTAGTGAGCTATACTATTAAACTTGCTCTAAGCTAAACTTTACGCGAGGATATTTAAACACACACTGGAGGAGGAGAAAATTGCATATCTACACCTGGTATTTCAGCGATCTTTACACACACACTAGAGGAGGAGAAAATTGCATATCTACAACGCTGGTATTTCAGCGAAGCCTGTTTTTATAATGGTATTCTAGTACAGCATTATTAATAGATGGTGTAGATATGCAATTTTCTCCTAGAGGAGGAGGAGGATCCGGTGCGTACCAGGGGCAGCAGGGCTAGTTGTACAACCTACGGGTAGGCTGTGCTGCTGGCACACGGGACGAAACGGAAGGAGTACGCTGGGCGCAAGGCAGCAGCAAGCAGGGGCGGGGTTGACACTACACTTGGGGGCTGGACGGAGATCGATGCGCGGCAGGGGCTGGAATGGACGGCCGCGGCTGGGTGGTGGTGTACGTGCGTGGACGCCTTGACCTCGGGAGCGAGGCCGGCGGCCACGGCGAGTTTTAATTCCTCCGTGTAGCTACCACTCCTAGCACTGGCACTACCGATGGCTTTCATCGAGGAGAAAATTGCTATTGTGCCAATCATTAACGGGGTTTTCTGACCTGTGAGAATACTACTTGGTATCTTTGTATATCAAATACTCCCCCATCAATCTATCATCTATTCTATTATTATATACTAAAAGTCCATTAACTTCCTACAAACGCTGCGCCAAACTGCACGTGTATCCTGCAAACGCTCCAAGCTGCCACTTGTACGCCTAACAAACGCTTCCCAAGCTGCACTTGGCACTATGAAATAAATTATATGAAATTCTTAAAACTTCTAAAAAAAGAAAAGACAACATCCACCATTGGATTTTCATTTAATCTGGGGTGGACCCGGGGATATTACTTGTACCCTAAAACGCTCCGGCAAAGTGGGCCTTGGGGCCTATGGATAAATTATAGAAATTCTTAAATTCTAAAAAAAGAAGGACAAATCCAACCATTTGGATTTCATTTAATCTGGTGGACCCGATATTTTTTAAGCCATTAGATCAATCTATAAAGAAAAAATAATTCCTCCAATCCCTTCAGTACTGTAGTCGTGGAGTCGTAGTAGGTATAGTACGTACTTGGACGCCGTATGCTCCCTCTCTTCCCTCCTCTCTGTTCTCTCTTATTCTTATTCTATTCCTTATGGTAACAATATTAGTTTAGAAAGCACAATAGGTAAGCACAATTGAACGATTAAACAAATATTAACCATCTAAACTGCTTATATTTTAATCTTTCAAAAAGGAAATGTCATGTTTTGGTTACAATTTCTGACTTTTACGTGCCCATTTTAAATACATTCAAAATATTATGAAAAAATAACGATATAGATTTATCATTCAAACATAATTACACATATAATTAAATTCGAAATAAATTACTCCCCGATAAGTCAAAATAATATAATTAATAATATGTTCTTATATTATATTCATTACTATAAACGCTTATCAATCGCCAACGTGACTCTTTAATAAATTAGAAAAAATTCCTACAAGTTCTAAGAAAAAAGGAAAAATATCTTTTAGGCATTGGGGATTTTCATTTAAACATGTAGAGCGCAATTAAATTTACCATTAGATTCTATATAAAATAATATAATGGTGTGGACCATGCGTACATCGATTTACACTTGTTAAAAGGATTGAGAATGGTTTATAGCTTCGTTCGTACACTTAACGGAACGAAGAAAATAATTAATAGTATCTAAAAAATCGGAGATTCATTTTTCTTTCTGAATATCTATAATATAATGATCTATTTAAGTCATTATCTTCCAATAAACATTAATCAAGCCACCACGTGGGATATTCTTACAAAATGGCCTCCAAATCACACTTTACGCTAAGATACATTAGATAAATCCTATAATTCTAAAAAAAAGGAAAATATCTACATCGTTTTTCAATTCAAATCGGGTGGACCTATTAATTTTTAACAGCATTAGATATATAAATTAATGGTGTGGGCCATATACATTGATCTAACGCAAAGGAAAAGAGATCGGTTATAGCTTCGTTGCGTAACACTATAGAGTACAAGACATGGATAGTAGTCCCTAAAAAATTATCATCGAGATTCTTTTTCTTTTTTGATACCTGAAAAAAATTTAAGACTTTTGTCGGTACAATTTTGCCCCATCGACATTACTCAGGACACTTGTCAGCGTGAGGGGCAAATAAGCTTGGGATCCATGTATTATCATGCATGGCCGAGCTAAAAGCTTTAAATCTACCAATTATTTTAGAGCTTAAAAGTTAAAAACTATTTAGTATTTAAACTACCATGGTTGTATAAATGGCTAATTCTTTCAAACACAAAAGATAAATAGATAAGCATTGTAGGCCTTCATATTTAGGATTATGCAATATAAAACCTAATCATAAAGGCTAAAATGATGTTCGGCTAAGATAAATCACAAAGTGATTTGTTTGCATTATGTACAAAGTAAAATCCTAATGTTTAATCATAAATTTTAGAGTAAAAATATTTAAATAATGACACAATTCATACCACACTAACATAATAATCACACAGAAGAGTGCGGGAGTTATTTTTTCGCAATGAAATTATGTTCCTGCTAGACTACATGGAAGTCTCACACACTCTACACGAAACAATAAACTATCTCCTACCTGCGAAATCAATTTAGACTCGAGAAGAATTTTATTTGAAATAATAATTGCTGTCACGTGGACCGCAAGGCTCCCGTTATAAACAATGAAGTCAATCAAGTATACAGAGAAAAAAAAGGCAAGTGCATCTCAGCATAGAGGATAAGTAAGTTTGTTAAAATATGTAGCCAATTTGCTACATACAAAAGGACACCGAAAGTAACTATCAAGTCGTTGATTGTTCGCAACAATGATATCGGCCACAAAGATCTTATATATATCAATTATTTTCATACCCAATCAATGTGAAATGAACCACTTTATAGGCCACTTTTCTAACGTTTTTTAATTGAATATAACAATTATTGTATCACATTCTAACAAAATGATTTCCGCGAGAATACTTATTCTCGATGTTCTCAAATGTGCGCCTCCTATGTGATGAGCCTTTTGGCCTCGGACCAATGGGCTACCTTTAGAATAACTTTTGTAATGGTGTTTTACATATAACTACTTTTAGTGGAAGTACTTAACCCACAAAGATAGAGTTAAGGCTTTTACACAGTGAAACTATTTGTAGTGGAAGCACTTAACCCGCAAAAAGTAGTATTGAATCAATCTACTCCATTGGTTACGAGAAAAAAAAGTTCATTTTACATCTGACGATATTTTATTCTTTTAAACTTTTTTTCTTCTCTACATACAAGTCATATTTTCACTTGACACATCAGGATGCTGAAGGTCAATGATAATTAAACGAAATACATAAATTCCACGACCTGCAATGTAAATGCTCTAAGGTGTCACTACAAAATCATACGCATTTCGTAAAACGATATGATTAGAAATTTCTACTATTTTTTATTTTTAAAGGACTCAATATTAACTAGTATTTTTTCTTAAAAATACTGTAGGATCCTATGCATAAGAATCATTCTTACATATGTATATTGGTCAATTTAAAAAGGTGATAGGCAGGCCTTTGTAACAAAATAATATATTTATGAGCATTAAAGTTTCTCAAGGATTTTTTTAAAGAAAAAAATACCAATGAGCATTCAATTAAGAAGGGGAAACACCTCACTTTAATTTAACCTTAATTTGTTAGAACTGTTTTTTTCGGACGAAATAAAAACATGCCCGCGGCAATGCGCGGCTATCTTCCATAGTTATATACTAAAAGTCTCTTAAAACTTCTTATAAACACTCTCGAACGCTGCACGTGGAACTCCTACAAACGCCCCTAAGCTGCACGTGGCTCTCTAATAAACTAATAGGCCTTTTTAATCTATTAGATTATTTTTAGGGAAAAAACAGACCCCACCTCTCTCCCCACCAAGCCCATCTCCTCCCACCCCTTGTACGTACGGGTACGTTGCTTCCCCCTCCCCCATCCATATTTTCTTCTTTTAGGGTTCTTACATTGAAAATAATATTTTTGAAATAATTTAATGGAATAGATAAATAAATCTTAACCTTTGGATTACACAACCTTTTTTACCATCTTTAATTATTATCGATTCATCATCGCTAATTAACCATTTAGAACGGGTTACTACATTCTTTTAACATCATAAAGAAATATTTTAATTTTTATCATATGCCCTAAACCTTGAGCATGCAGCTTGAAGCTGTTAAATATCAAATTAGAAAGAATAAGCAATGTATATTTATGATCATAGATCTATGATCATAGTCACTTTAAAAACAGACATTAATAAATTTATGATAGATTTGACAAAAACAAAAACAGGAATATTTCCTCTTTATTTTAAATCCATATCCTGACATTTTTTCATCATCCCAACACAAAAAAAAAATTGTGAAATAAAATAGATAATTAGAATCATATCATCGTATACACTTCACAATTCGTGCATAATTAGATTAGCTCTATAATATCACAAAAATAAACATACTCTAATTAGTTGAGATTAGAAACTCCAAAAATAATACCACTGGTTCTAATATCGATAATGCTAAAATATTATTATTTCTCAACAAAAAAAATACATGTTACTTAAATATTTTATGAAAAGCATTTTGTCATCATCATACCTTTAATATTTAAAGCAATCACAAAAGTCGGCAAACAAAAATACTGCTAATTGTGATTAGCCATAAAAAACATTACCTGCCTTAAAATATCAATTTTCCATAATATATTAATCTAGATATGTCCAGACAATTTATTTTGATATAATTATATTTTAGTATTTAAATGATTATAAAAAATTAAATTTAAATGAACCGGGGATCGGATATGTCTCAATTAGACAATAGGAGGCATATAAAGTTGAATCTTTCTCTTCAGGTCCTCGACTTTAACTTAATGTTAATCTAGTGTAGGAGTACATAGTATAAAAGATCAATGGTACTTGACTCATGCATGGGCTCATTTATGTGTCAATTTCTATGTGCACACTCCAAACATAAATGTATCACTTTTAACGTGCGATAGCTATCGCTAATCATTTGAGATAAGGAATATTATTAATACTAACGTCCATTAAAGCATCAAGCAAAACACTTCTTACGCGGCCAACGTGTGCCCCTGCTATATACAATTTAAGCACAAGTTGTTGCTCTAATAAATTAGAAGAAAATCCAAGAAATTCTAAAAAAGTAAAACATCTAGGCGATTGATTTTATACTAAAACGGTGGACTCAATAATTTTAAACTATACATGTAGATCTATTAAACTAACTAGGAAGGTAGCTCACACATTTGCCGGGGCAGCATATTATTTGTTTCGGCAATAGTTCTTTAAACAAATAGTGGGTCAGTTGTTTATATTAAAGTGACACGTGGTGTTTTAGGAGTGTTTGTAGGACTCCCATGTGGTGGCTTAGGACATTTATAGGAAGTTTTAATGACTTTTTAGTATAATAATGAAAGAATAGATACGATCACTCTCACCTATTTTCTACAAATGCTCCTTAAAGGCAACACCTGATATCTAGAAAATAGTAAAAATATAATATGAGAAAAAAAGCAAATTGATGGACGTTATCTTGAGGGGCATGGCTAACGTCGATGAGGACCCATGTTTTTAAGGTTATTAGAGAATAATCTTAGTGGCTATGGCCAACTTCACATGTTAGGGACAAGTGTTTATATCTATTTTAATGACTTTTCTCATTAATTGACAGAAGCGGGTATTTTAAAATATTTATATGCATTTAGGCACAAGTGGACATGGCCACTTTCAGTATGAAATGGAGGTGATTGATATTAAGTTTATTTTTAATTAGCAATTCTATCTATAAAAAGGCACTTAGCTCATTCGAGGAGAATAGTTGTCGAAGAGGTTTTTATATAACCCAGGACGTAGTGATCTTTTTTATATGAGAGACATTTTGTAATTTAATTTAATTTATTGATCAAAGTCTATGATCAATTTCAAGGTGGAGATTTTTTTTTTATGATAATAACATACATCTTATAGTTGTTAAATAAATATGATAAGGTAATATCTTTTAACATACTTTTTAAAGATAAATTAAGTTGCCCCAGCGCACTGCTGGCGCGGGCTTCCTCTCTAGTTATATACTAAAAGTCATTAAATTTCCTACAAACGCTCCTAGACCCATGTGTCGCTCTACAATCGCTCCTAAACCGCCAAGTGGCCACTAAAAATCTAATCGATTGATGTTTCCTTTAAATTGGTGGGTCGAATATTATTCAGGAGCCCATGTAGATCTAATAAAAAATAAAAATTCCCCCCTCCACACATTTATAACCGATCTCCCTCCATGTTGGTAACGTACATACGTAACTCCTTCTCCCCTCATCACGTATTAACTCTCTCCCCTAACTCTTTTTTCCTTTCCAATCTCTAATTTAAACCACATATCTTATTTTTTATTGTTTATTTTACTTTTAAGCTAATAAGTAATTTAAGATCTATGCGCATAAATGCTTTATATGGCAACCAAATATAACAAGGAAATACTTTTTAACTATAAAAAAAGTTAACAACATATATTATTTTACTTTAAAATAATTCTACAAACAGGTGTCACTAAATTATATCCACGACATCCAATCTATCTATTATACAGTAAAAGTACATCAAATTTCCTATAAACGTAACTAAATACCGATGTGACACATATATAAATGCTCTATAACGCTTCTAATAAATTAGATAAAAAAACAAATTTTCACTAAAACAACTAGCTCTAAATTTAATTTTCTGTCTAACTGTTCTCTCCATCTAATCTATTATCATACTGAAAGTCCATTAAACTTTCCTACAAACGTTCTCAAGCCACCACGTGAGACTCCTATAAACGCTCAATAAGTCACACCATGGCGCTCTAAATAATTTAAATAAATTTCGGAGAAGAAAAATCTGACCGTAGAGTTTTCATTATAGTGTGGTGGACCCGGCCCAATAATATAACACGGCGAAAGCTATGAATCTCAGTTAGAAACTCATCTAACCTTTCTCTTCGGAACCACAGATAAGTACTTAATACGTATATTGTCTATAGTACTTGCTTCTGTTAGCTCGATGCCATCCAACTCTGTTCTCCTCTCTTTCTTTTTTTTCTAATTACACAATCATGTGCATCATAATTTGTTATCATTTTCATAGAGACTGATCTGCCTCGGCGAGCTCGATTGATGCATCCAGATCCTAATTCTCCTTTTTTTTTTCTTTTTCCCAAATTACATGATACATGTACATCATAATTTATTATCATAAATTATTAGATCAGTTTTTTCATAGAGAGTAATCTGAGTGTGAATGCGTAAACGCTAGGATTTACAATAGAAGTGATCTGGTGTTTGTAAATAAACAATTATTTATATAGACGATCTACACATACACTTTCAGCAGCTGTAGATTTTTTTAATTAAATCACCAATTCCAGAGCTATATTAGCTATATTTTGTACTACTATGTCATTTATATCTTATGTGCCATTTCTACCAACTCTTGTAGGCCACCATGTGACTTTGTCTAATCTCATCATTATTTTTTATTTAAATTGGTAGGCCTGTTATCTTAGGACATTAGATCAAATCTACATGTATATACTTAACTGTTGCAAAAAAGCATAAGTAGTGTACGTATGATTCAAAAAAAAGTTAGAGCTTACTAAGAAAAATATACGCACATACTTAGGATAAAAAAGATAAAGGCAAAAAAAACGTACAGAGTACAATGGGAAAAATATCGACGGTTTTTAAAACAAATGTTTCTATAATGTAAAATAAAATATATACTTCACAAATATAAGCAAATAGAACTAGATCTATAATATAAATATCAAATATCAAATCAATGGTCTTTAACATGCATCTTTTTAATTTATATTTATATTCAATTTGTGATTAGTTTCATGCTTTAATTAAATGAAATATTTATGTCTTATAAAAGGTATATTATGGTCCTAAATAGATCATGACACATGGGACCAACATATAATAATTAATGTTGTGGTAATTTTTAAATAGTTCACATTATATTTTAGGATTCTAATATCACTTGATAAATATACAGCACTAATTTAAATCTACAATGTAAAAAATGATAAAAACAATTTAGTCTATTTTTAAGTAAATCCGATTTAATTTTAATTTTTTGGATTAATTTATCAAAAATTTTATTTTCAATTTTTTAGAACCGTTTGATTGGTATTTAAGTGATGAGCAACATACGATACATAGATGTGATAAAAATAAAATTATTTCCTACCAATGATCTTTTGCTATAATATAACCCCTTCATCCATCATAAATCAGTCATATATGTATGTTTTTTCCTTTACCAAATAGTTTTAACAACAAATGAACAATCAATGTCATGCGCAGTAAACTACACATGATATATTTCCAAGGAATTTCAACATGTTAGGCATAATTGATGAATGTATGTAAACACCCCCACCACGTGACTATAAGTATACTCCCACAAATTATTAGTTATTGTAAAGAAGTTTCAAAAAATAAATACATTCTTAATAGGTATGAAAATAAAACAGGTGCTAAACTATAGATATTTATCAATATAACCAATAATATGGTGATATAGAGATTGTTGTGGTGGTATATCTTTTTTAGTATAGTAGCATCGAATAATGAACCTCATCATTTTTTTTTCAAAATAGAGTACTCTATGTATACTATAAAAAAATTTGAGTAGGTGTGATTAACTCCATAAAATTGTGTCTATCGTGTGCCACACATCTATTCAAGCTTAAAAACAACTATTATTTTGATCACTTCACTTTATGTGTCCTTTCTAAAGGGTATCTAGCATGAACAATAGAGTTTGCCACACGTCATAAGTATAGTAGGGTATCAAACTTAACGCCAAAATGCAAATGCTACAACACTCTCCTTTGAGCATACTCCCACTGAAATGGCTGAGTTGAGGTGACCCCAATATACGAATACAATTCTCCATGAGGCTGTGATAGTAATTAGACATTAAAATTATGCTCCTGGATGGTTTTTAGGGTTACGACTACATCGACGAGGGACTCATCTTTCAACTCAATAGAGAAGAAAGTCTTGGTGGCTACGATCGGCTTCACCCGTTAGAGGGGCATTCATGTTTATCTTTAACGGTGTTATTTCATTAATTGGTATAAGTGGTATTTTTAAATATTTATATATGGATTCGGAAATAAGTGAAACATGAACACTTAGATAAGTAGTGAATGTTTTAGTGATATGATGTATTAGGCTTATTTTATTGGTACATATCCAGTTTTATCTATTTATAGATACACAACTTTTAAACAATAATAATAAGTCGTGGTGACAATAAGAATTTAAAAGTAATCGGGACAAACACTGATTTTCTTTAATCTGGAGACATTCTTATCATTTACAAAGTATATTAAAGTCAGTTTATCTCACAATATAAAAAAACATGACATCTTTTGCTTATTTCATAAATCATAGAACAATAAATAAGATGCCCGCGCATCTGCGCGGGCTTCCTTCCTAGTATATACTAAAAGTCCATTAAGCTTCCTACAAACGCTCTTAAGCCGCCACATGTCATCCCTACAAATGCTCCTAGGCCGCCAAGTGGCGCTCTTAATAAATTAGAGAATTCTAGAAAAAAATAAAATATCTAACCATTGATTTTCATTTAATCTGGGGGACCATATTTTCTAACCATTAGATCTAACTAAAAATACAAAATAGATTTATATTTAGAAAGCACACGTTCTATATCGATCCATCCGTACGTGTAGTGCATGTACGTATATACTTCGTACGTACGTGTCCCCCCTTCCCTTCTTTTCTTTTTTCTTTTTTTCACTCATGAGAGATAAAAACCAAATTAATAATTTCAGCTAATAGCTGTAAAAAATATAATGTTATTTCAAGTTGTATTCTACGCACAAGTCCATTAAACTTCCTACGAATGCACTTAAGTCGCCACGTGACATCCTACATACTCTCCTAAGCTGTCATGTCGACTCTAATAAATTAAGAAAAATCTTTAAAATTATGAGAAAAAGAAGAAAAAAATCTGACCATCCGTTATAACTTATAAACCGATGAATCTATTATTTCGAACAATTAGATATATCTCGATGAATCTATTATTTCTAACAATTAGATATATCTCAAGGATCTGTTTCCAATAAAAAAGAAATCTCCTCTCTCTATATATACGTACTCCTCCCTCTGTGGTAAGTACGTGAATTTCCTACTTTTTGCTAGCAACCCCATATAAAATCTTAAGTTACTAAATTATACTCCCTCTGTCCCTAAATATTTAACAACGTTGACTTTTTTTAGACATGTTTGACCGTTCGTCTTATTCAAAAATTTTATGAAATATGTAAACTATATATATACATAGAATTCAATGATAGGAAAAGAATTAATAATTACTTAAATTTTTTTGAATAAGCGAACGGTCAAAGATGACTAAAAAAATCAACGGCGTCAAACATTTTAGAATGGAGGAGTATAATAACCACAAAAGATGCAGAGAAATCAAAACGTTGAATTTTTTTTCAACGTGCGTGCTGCTTGCTTTAATGTGGTTATCCAAATTAATAGACTAACCTATTCTTGCAAGGGATTATCAATGCAATTAGCATTAGGTCTGCTACAATGGGGTGTGCACGTGTTTTCATCCTGCTAAGCTCTACTAGATTTATCTTAATCATCAAATTTGCGAACCCATTTAAATTTAGATCCATGGTGTCTTTAAAATACTTAATGATTCAACCGTGGTAAACTTCTACGGAAAAGAATAATTTCTAGGGCATGTCATCCTAATTACCATTTAAAAATAAAAAAAATTATGTACCAAAGGTATACAACACTCCTATACTACCACGTGGTACGCCTATAAACACTACTAAACCGCCAGTGGAATTATAATAATCGGAAACCATCTATTTCGACTATTAGATTTATCTTTTTTTTCTAAAAAAAACCCCAATCCACATCCATCGCCTGTCTCCCACCGGCATAACTTCTCTCTCTCCCACTGGCCCACCCTTCGACCACCCACGCATGTAAGTATACATATATACACTTTCTCCATCTTCATAATTCTTTCTCTCACCTTTCTTTTTTATAAATAAAAAATTTAATTATAAAAAATATTATGAAGAAAACAAATCTAACCATCAATTTTCAATTAAATTGGTGGACTTATAATTTCATCAATTTTCATTTAAATCAGTGGAGTTATAATTTTAAAAATTGGATTTAAAGACATAATAATTCAAACAGATGAACGCATTAAATCTACCTCAATAAAAAAAATCTCCTTACCAAATAACAACAAAACATTAAAAAACATGACAACGCATATTAGATATTCTTGAAATCGTTTTACATAGTAAAGATCAATTAAACGTGCTCTATAGCACTCTTAAGTCCACACGTATGATATTTTAAAACTTTGAAAAATTGAAATTCAAATAAAAAAATAAAGTACTCCCTTCCATCCACAAAAGTTAGACATATTTCACATTTGAGTTTTTCCAAATAAGTTGTTCCTATTTATAGTCTTTATGTATTTAAGACTTAAATGAAGAGATAAATTAAATGTTTTGATTAGAACGGGAGGAGTCATCTAAATATCATTGGTTGCATACTTGCATGCTTGCATTTACACCTTGATTTTATAACATCCAGATGATTTAATATTTTCTTGGTTTTGGTGACAAAAGTAATATGTGTGGATGGAGGAGATATATATCTAAACGTTGGTTCCACTTAATTTGATGACCCATTATTTTTAACTATTAGATCACCTTTCTCTTAATAAAAAACTTAAGCCACCACATGTCTTGTCTTAAAGATCCTTAGAATGAGAAAACAACGAATCATAGGTTCTCACTTAGATTGTTTACAAAGATTGAAAAAAAATAATGTACCTCCACCTCCCTCTCCAATCACATGCACATAACACTATTACACTGCGAACCCTTTCTTATCCTGATTCGAGTTCTATGCTATTCGTTTTCTCCAGTTCCTCCCTATTTTCAGCTACTAAACTAAAGAGAGAAACAAATATTAAAAAGACCATAATTTTAAGCTACACTTATAATTTTATTTTATATATCATCTAATCGATTTTAGATGATGGTTCTTTTTGATATAAAAGTCTCCACATGTTCCCCATAAATCCTCCTAGGCGTTTTAAACTGATGAACCCATTATTTCAGCTATTAAATTTATCTCATATTAAAAGACAAGTGTGTATTCATAATACATCATCTTCCAAAATAATTATTGCACAACTATATTTCTTCATCCAATATTATTCACGCTAAGTTGCATGAGTCTCACCCACACTCTACATAGAATGTTCACATATGGATTCTCTCTCAAACTAAACAATAATATTAGTACTATATAGAACTACTAAAGCATTTAGTGGAGCCTCATATCCCACCCAATTTATCCGTCAACAAACAATGACAACCTACATTCAATTAAAAAACACCTTACTTTTGAATTTACACTTAATTTGCTATACAATGTTTCTAACACAAAATATGTTTACCTACTTTTTAGATGATGAAGATATTATAAATAATTGCTTGTAGGGATTAGTTAATATGATATGTTATATAATAATAACTAATAGCTAGGTTAGAAAATTATAAAGCAATGCTAATGAAAACAATTATGGAGAAATCATATATTGTAGATGTTCAAACATAGTCTACGACACATGCCCGCGCGAATGCGCGGGTTATCTTTCTAGTTATATACTAAAAGTCCATTAATCTTCTACAAACGCTCCTAAGCCGCCACTTGGCGCTCTAATAAATTAGAGAAATCAAAGAATTCTGAGAAAAGAAAACATCTATCCGTTGATTTTTACTTAAAATAGTGGGTCCACTATTAGAAACCGTCAGATTAACTATATTGATTTACAACGTACAATTCCACACATCCGTAGGTACGTACGTACGTACGGTTCCATCTCCCTTCCCTCCTTTTTCTTTACATATATATATATATTATATATATATATATATATATATATATATATATATATATATATATATATATATATATATATATATAATCGGAATAACAGTTAATTAGTTAAATTTTATATAATCATAACTTATATGATTATATTATGATATATCTCTTTCTAAAATAAAGTTTACCCACTATATTTTTACCCATTAAATAAAGGTATACGTGAACCTTTATATGGAGCATTATTTTCAAATAATACACTATTTAAATAAAGTTTATAAAGTTTATACCGTACATTCTGTACGCATTAAACTAACAAAGAAATATATTAACTAATTTATACTTAAACGTGCTATTTTAGACTTTTTAATTATATATCTATTTTATTTTTCAAATAAATATATAATTTTAATATCTATATTGGATTTATTGCATTCTAGACCTACATCCATCTTGAGTGCTCCACTAAACAAAAGAAAATATTAAAATTTGTCATTGAAATCAAAATATGCTAGCTTATTTTTTAATGAAACTGTTAAACCCATTAAAGTACATTGTTAGACATCTAATGACTTTCTACCAACTTAATTAATTTCTTCATAAAAAAACTTTATTAATTTCTCACACATACACATGGGGCTATTTACATATACGAATTGATCTTGATGCTTTTGTAAATAAATGATATTTTAAATTTAAAGATAAATAAACGATCTTAGAATGATCATAGCATCTAAATCATACATATGATTGCTCCTAACACTCCTATAACACACTTCTAAGTCGCTATGTGGCATTCTATTAATTACAAAACACTCATATAATCGACCATCGGTTTCCACTTAAACGATGGACCCAATTTTTATACCATCATATCTATCTTTTCGGAAAAAAACAAAGTCTATCAGAATCTCTGTCTGGCTCACTGCATAACATGCATGTGTGCGCTCCTATACCTTTTAAACCGGTAGAACATTGTTTCTAACAAGTGTTTATTCATGGTACATGACATTCCAAAAATATTATTGTGCAATGCTATTTCGACGTTATTGTATTCTGCTAGGTTGCGTTCATAGGTAGATCGCCTCACAAAATATATCAATCATATTAGGCTATATAAACCCGTGCATTTTTCGTGTAGCTTAATGTCCCACCCAATTCATCCTTTAACATATTATGATAATATATTATACAATTAAAAAAATAAAAAACACCTTAATTTTTTATTTTACACTTATTTACTTTCGTTGACATGTTTTCTAAGAAAATAATCTACCTTTTTTTTTAAAATGATGAAGAATATTATAAATAATTACTTATAGATACTACTTATATTTTGATATAATATAAATCTAATAGGTTAAAATATTATTAAATAATTAATTAATGTGACAAAAATAATTTATGGAGAAATCGTGGCAGATGTTCTCCTGTTAAATGTCGCTTTTATAAATACCTCAAACTTGGCGTACGACGCATGCCGCGCGACGCGCGGGCTCCTTCCTAGTTCATAAAATTACGCATATTACTTTGAAATCAAGATAAAAAAATTAAATCATCTTGGATGTTATAAAATCAAGGAGTGAATGTAAGCATACAACCAATAAGTATTTAGATAACTCCTTAGATTCTAATAAAACATCTAATTTATCTCTTCATTTAGTCTTGAATGCATAAAGACTATAAATAGGAACAACTTATTTGAAAAAACTCCAATGTGAAATAGGTGTAACTTTTGTGGATGGAGGGAGTAGTATTCCGTTAAATTGATATTCCCAAAAAAAATATTATGTAGTACACGCTAAAATTTGGCTTCGTTAAATTGATATTCACAAAAAAAATTACACGCTAGAATATCCTTTGACATATGAAATGCACCTTGTCCTCTCTTTTCCATTCAACTCCAGTGGCCTCGCACACTACCACATCGAAGCCTTGGACCATCATCATCGTGAGCTGCTAAAGAGGGACACGGATGAGTACATCATACCTAGCTCTTCTATCTTCCTCACTTCTTCTGCATCGGCGCGACGACGGACCACCGTGACCTGTGGGCTGCTGAAGAGGGACGAGGACAAGGGGGTCACGGGACAGCGATAGATGTACAACGACGGTGGCTTTGATTAGGCGACACAGCTAGGGTTTGGTGGGCGGAGAGAATTAAGTGATGGTGGGTTAAGCTATTGGCAATGGAGCGCATGCCAGAGCCAGTGAGCTGAGGCGGCGATCATGGAGTTCGGTGGCCACAGGCAAGCACCTCCGGCATGTTAGAGGAAGGGAGGAGTCCAAGGATATTTTTTGTTTTTATGACATTTTGGTATATGGATTTAATTGAAAGTAGCAATTTAACAAAACCAAAGTGCATTATATGGATTTAATTGAGAATAGCAATTTAACAAAACCAAAATACAGGATATCATTCTAGCAAACCTGTGTTTTGGAGATGGCCCGAGAGCCGTGCCGGGAGGTGGGACCCACCCACCCGTGACTGGCCACCGCTGCTCCAGTACCGGTTCTTTCCTTGTAGCTTACCTTTCCAGTGCTTCGTCGTGTTGTCTGGCCGGCCACCGTCGGTCCGTCCGCCGGTTTCTCTTTGCATGCGCCGACGGCGGCGTGGTCATCTGTCTGTCGGCTACAACATAATGCAGTCAGTGTACTCCTATGCGGTATCAAACGATCAGGGGTGTTTAGATCTAGGGGTATAAAGTTTTGGTATGTCACTTTGGATATTATATAAGATGTCGTATACGATGTTCGGGCACTAATAAAAAAAACTAATTACAGAATCCGTTTGTAAACCACGGGACGAATTTATCAAGCCTAATTAATCCGTCATTAGCAAATGTTTACTATAGCACCACATTGTCAAATCATGGAACAGGCTTAAAAGATTCGTCTCGCAAATTAGTCGTAATCTATACAATTAGTTTTTAAGTATATATATTTAATATTTTATGCTAGTGTTTAAACGTTTGATGTGACAGGGTGTAAAATTTTTGTGTGGGAACTAAACAGGGCCTAGCTTCCTGCACTGGCCCTTCGTTTCGTAGAATGGAGTAAAGGTATTTTGTATACTTCACCAACTAAAAAAACGTGGCAACATTTTAACGTACTCCCTCGGGCCCATTTTAAGTGCAGCCATAAGTTTCTGTGTCCAATATTTAACCATCCGTCTTATTTAAAAAATTTATGAAAAAGTTTTAAAAATTAAGTGATGCATAAAGAACTATTCATATTTTATCATATAATAATAATGCGTCGTCGACCCCGCCGCCCCATAGCCGCCGCCGCACCGAAAAAGTAGACAAAACAAAAGAAACGAAAGAGAAACAGTAGTACTAGTGACATCTCTCTTGCCTTGTTTTTTTTTCTTTTTTTTTTTGACCCCATGTCAGTATCACTCACAGAACAACAGCTGATCACCATTTGCTACGCCTCACGCAGTGCGTACTCCTCCCAACATGTATGAAACCCTCATTATACTACTATTAGACCTGTAGTATAGCGTTAGCAGTAGTTGCTGCTTCTTGCATGCAGCTTAGCATTGTTGTTAAGTTGCCTGTCAGGCAGATCAAAGTGTAATTAACCCTGTTTTTCTCAATCTCTCGGGTGGTCTTGACGCGCGGATGAACAAGTTTATTTTTGTCACTTTTTGGTTGTGCTTCCCTCTCGTGGTACTGTGCTTTGTGGAATTGTGGTGGTGGTTGGTTGTGGCAAAACCGGGAATGAATCAGGTCACGTGTAAGTACAACCGTGCATGCATGGGTGACAGCTCGTCGGAAGTGGAATTAATTGCACTTTTGAGGCTAAAATGGAATCTTCTCTTTCTCTTTCCCCCTCTGGCTCGTTTCAGGCCCGGGTCAAGTTAACAACTGTAGACATGTCCTTCACCCTTCGCCCTTCGTCTTGTTGCTTCTGCTACGATTGCAGGTTTGCTACACTGTTCGTTGCAGCAACAAAGCATGCATGCTTGCTTGCTTTCTCCTTTTGGCTCAAGCTTTTGCATGTGGTTTGGCCCCTGTGCTGAGCCCTGTGAGGCAGTGAGGAGGGGGTCCCAGTTCCATGTCATGTGGAACGGAATGCCGTTTTGGCAAAAGGGCAATGGCAACCATTGCTCAATTGCTGCATCCACCGTGCGGCTCGTGTGTGGTTGAGGGTGAATCATGCCGCTGCGATGCTGGCAATCTGGTGGTGGCGTGTATACGGCGCGCGGAGGTAGGGAAAGCTGGGTTGGGGCCTTGGGGGTGGTGTTTTGTGCAAAAGACCGTGGTCCTCTTGCATGAAGTCTGTGTTGTTGACAGATATGCGATGGACGCGACGCGATGGGGCTTTGTGCCTTTGCCTGCGTGTGGCATTAATTGGAGAAGGGAGTGTTTATGTGTGATGCGATGTGATGCCGGTGCCCTCTTTTCTTGGGATGGGAAGGGCGAGTAGTAGTAGCAGCAGCAGTAGCCTCGTATTGTAGGGATGGTTCATGATGCTGCTGCTACTAGGATTGTTAGTGGTTGGTGTAGGGGCCCCGGCGTTGGGTTTACACGTGTACTGGCATTTATACTGTTTACGGGGCTCCTCCTACTAGCTCTGTGTAGAAGAATGGTGTATTGGTGTGTGAGATGTGAGTTCAGACACTGGCATATGAATTGAATCGAACTGAAGGAGATGGCCAGATGAAGGAAGAAATGCAGGAAGGATCGATGCAAAATCCAATCCAAGGAGAGCGAAATTTCATTCGTGTGATGGGGGGGCCCTGGGCAGAGGTAGTGAATGCGGATGAAGGCGTTCGTGAACTTGCCAAATCAGCCGGCGCATTGAAGCATGTGAACGCCATTGAACACCCGGAACACTACCACTTTGGAGCGAGGTAGTAACAGTGATGTGTACAGTAGTGGCAGTACTAGAATGGTGCACTCCTCAACGGAAAACGGGGGGGGCCCGGGTGACAGCGAGTGGGGCGGTCAACAGAGGAGAGAGAGAGCGTAGGCACGATCGGATCGGACGGCCTAGGAAGAATGAAAGCCCCGAATTGTGGGCGCAGGGTAGCGATCTCGCCGGAGTGGCATGTCGCGGGACTCCCGTTCCGGAATGTGGTGAACAGTGACACCGGCCATCCCTCTACAATAGTTGAGCTCCTCGATCTCCATCTCTACAGTGACAGTCTAGTGCTAGTACTACCCATACAACTACATGCGACTTGCACATCTCTGATCTCTCTTGCTGCCTTGTGTCTTTTTTTCCTTTCTCCCGGATGACTTGTGTGTACGTGCATGCTGAGACTAGGCCAGTACACCCCCAAAATTTTACACTCTATCATATCTTTGCAATAAGAATCTTTGACAATGTGGTGCTATAGATACGTAGCTAGCTACAGCACGGACTCCAAGACGTAATATGTGTATGACAGGTGGGACCAGATATTAATAGTATATTAAGCAACTATTGTATGAATTGGCTATTACATTAGCTATAGATGATTTGGAACTAGTAGTGAGCTATACTATTAAACTTGCTCTAAGCTAAACTTTACGCGAGGATATTTAAACACACCACTAGAGGAGGAGAAAATTGCATGTCTACAACCTGGTATTTCAGCGATCTTTAAACACACCACTAGAGGAGGAGAAAATTGCATGTCTACAACCTGGTATTTCAGCGATCTTTAAACACACCACTAGAGGAGGAGAAAATTGCATGTCTACAACCTGGTATTTCAGCGATCTTTAAACACACCACTAGAGGAGGAGAAAATTGCATGTCTACAACCTGGTATTTCAGCGATCTTTAAACACACCACTAGAGGAGGAGAAAATTGCATGTCTACAACCTGGTATTTCAGCGATCTTTAAACACACCACTAGAGGAGGAGAAAATTGCATGTCTACAACCTGGTATTTCAGCGATCTTTAAACACACCACTAGAGGAGGAGAAAATTGCATGTCTACAACCTGGTATTTCAGCGATCTTTAAACACACCACTAGAGGAGGAGAAAATTGCATGTCTACAACCTGGTATTTCAGCGATCTTTAAACACACCACTAGAGGAGGAGAAAATTGCATATCTACAAGCTGGTATTTCAGCAAAGCCTGTTTTTATAATGGTATTCTAGCGAAGCCATTATTATAGGATTGTGGGATGGTAGATACTGTATACAATTTTCTCCTAGAGGAGGAGGAGGATCCGGTGCGTACCAGGGGCAGCAGGGCTAGTTGTACAACCTACGGGTAGGCTGTGCTGCTGCAGCACACGGACCGAAACGGAAGGAGTACGCTGGGCGCAAGGCAGCAGCAAGCAAGGGCGGGGTTGACACTACACTTGGGGGGCTGGACGGAGATCGATGCGCGGCAGGGGCTGGAATGGACGGCCGCGGCTGGGTGGTGGTGTACGTGCGTGACGCCTTGACCTCGGGGAGCGAGGCCGGCGGCCACGGCGAGTTTTAATTCCTCCGTGTAGCTACCACTCCTAGCACTGGCCACTACCGATGGCTTTCATCGAGGAGAAAATTGCTATTGTGCCATCATTCAACGGGGGTTTTCTGACTTGTGAGAATACTACTTGTATCTTTGTATATCAAATACTCCCTCCATCAATCTATCTATCTATTATATACTAAAAGTCCATTAAACTTCCTATAAACGCTCTCAAGCCGCCACGTGAGACTCCTACAAACGCTCCTAGGCCGCCACGTGGCTCTATCTAATCTAACCGTCGATTTTCACTTAAATTGGTGGACCCAATATTTTAGACCATTAGATTATATTTTCACTTAAATCGGTGGACCCGATATTTTAGGCCATTAGATTAGATATATTTTATTTTAAAGAAACTAATTCCTTACTCTAATACGTACGTATACAGGAGAAACATCATACCTACGTACAACGAGGGAACCAATGAAGCTTACCAATTGTTGGCGTCAGAAGAAAAAAAAAACTACGCACAAAATTACTATAAAATCAATAAGAAAAAAAAACATACGTACTTAGTACCATGCGAAAAAATTGATGATATTTAAAATAAGATTTTCTATTATTTAAAGATAAAGTCCATTAAACTTCCTATAAACGCTCTCAAGCCGCCACGTGAGACTCCTACAAACGCTCCTAGGCCGCCACGTGGCTCTATCTAATCTAACCGTCGATTTTCACTTAAATTGGTGGACCCAATATTTTAGACCATTAGATTATATTTTCACTTAAATCGGTGGACCCGATATTTTAGGCCATTAGATTAGATGTATTTTATTTTAAAGAAACTAATTCCTTACTCTAATACGTACGTATACAGGAGAAACATCATACGTACGTACAACGAGGGAACCAATGAAGCTTACCAATTGTTGGCGTCAGAAGAAAAAAAAAACTACGCACAAAATTACTATAAAATCAATAAGAAAAAAAAACATACGTACTTAGTACCATGCGAAAAAATTGATGATATTTAAAATAAGATTTTCTATTATTTAAAGATAAAGTCCATTAAACTTCCTATAAACGCTCTCAAGCCGCCACGTGAGACTCCTACAAACGCTCCTAGGCCGCCACGTGGCTCTATCTAATCTAACCGTCGATTTTCACTTAAATTGGTGGACCCAATATTTTAGACTACTCCCTCCGTCCCAAAATAAGTGCAGTTTTGCACTATTCACGTTCAACGTTTGACCGTTCGTCTTATTTGAAATTTTTTTATGATTAGTATTTTTATTGCTATTAGACGATAAAACATGAATAATACTTTATGTGTGACTAAATATTTTTAAATTTTTCATATTTTTTTCAAATAAGACGGACGATCAAACGTTGGGCACGGATATCCACGGCTGCACTTATTTTGGGACGGAGGTAGTAGTACACAACAAATGTTTTACCACTCCAAATAAAGTATTGGCAATTTCTGACGACATGAACAAGTACTCCTAGCTAGGGTGTAATTCTGACAATCCTCAATTAGGGCACGTACCACTCCAAATCTGCAATTATTATCAAAGATTGAAGGGACAATTGGAATCGGCTCTCTACTTTGACAGAACCATGTAAAAATGTCAGAGTCGAAAAATACCTACTCCTTCCACCCAAAAAAGCTCAACCTCATGCTAGGATGGGATACATCCTAATATAATGAATTTGGACAGAGTATTTTTAGATTCGTTCTGTCCATAGTATGAGGTTGAGTTCTTTTTGGGCGGAGAGAGTATATACTTATATGAAGTCTCATATATCATTCTCACGTATGATCGCATTGTGCAATTTTTTCAAAAAAAAAAAAAAACTAACGACATATACTCTCTCTGAGTAGAAGAGTACCATTCTATCAATCCTATACTATTTTTAGACATCCCTCTGCTCCCTCTATTTTCGTATAACTGATCTGCTAATAATAAACTTATATTATGATGAATGAAAGTTGTATGGCTATATTTGCGGTGCTACATATTTTGACAACATAACCATATTTTTAAGTAATTATATATAAAACCTTTCAAAAGAAAAAAAAAAGAAGATGGACGATCAAAGTCTAAACTTTAAACTTGAATTAGTGAAATTACTTCATCCGTTTCACAATGTAAATCATTCTAGCATTTCCCACATTCATATTGATGATAATAAATCTTAACATCAATATGTATGTGGGAAATAGTAGAATTTCTTACATCGTAAAACGAAGGAAGTATTTAAGACAGAGGAAGTGTACCTAATTCTGGTTGTGCACGTAGGCCTCTGATCATGAGGAACAATTGACAAGAACCGCCCTTCTTTCCACGAGAAACAAAAGTTGCAGCAGTGGGCAACCGAGCCATGCGTGCGTGCTTCGCGTATTCATATCAGCATGCTTGCATGCGTCACTTTCCGGAGTCCGAAATATGCTAATTGCTGGGTAGGCGACCTGAACCTGATCGATCGATTGAAAACCAGTTGATTAACACCCGACCTGTGCAGCTTTGGGGGCACAGGATAACCCACACCATGGCCCTACATGTTTGCTGCTGATGACTAAGTTAAGATTGGTTAATTAATTATTAAAATTAGTTTGGTGATTAGTCAAGCGACCAGGAACAAATCACGCGATCTATGGCTGAAATCTCAACTGCTCCAACAATTTCATGAATGCAACTTTGGATAGATGATTATTAGTAGTACTATAGTACATAAACATTATGCTTTTGCTCCTTTTCTATGTGAAGACATGCTGACATTTTTGTCATAAGCATGACCCAAAAAATAACGACATATAGTTGTTGGTGGTTTTAGCTTGACCCATTGATATTGCTTGGAATAATGCAGGAACTTCAGAGACAAAACTATCTGAAATGGACCTCCAGCTGAGTGTTTATTCCAGGCTGTAGTATTACCCTATAGTTCAATAAATGATTTCACTCATTCTTTCATTCACCACTCAATGGTTCAGATTGGTCTCATCTCAGATCCCACGCCTCAGATTTGCGTCATTTGCCTCCCCTCCCAATCTCCCACGCTCCCAAAACAGCGCCCCTCTCCCCTCCCCCATATCCGCGCCCATCTCAGCGCGACGCGCTTTCCACAAGCAGCGCCCCGCGATCCCGATTCTCCTAAACCCTAGCCGTCGTTTCCTTGCCATGATCAGCTCGCCATCGATTCCCAGACGTCCGGTCTCCATCGCCCCTCCATCAGATCGCCATCGATCTGATCCATCGCCGTCTGGTGTCCGTGGCGCGTCTGCGGGATCTACCGCCGTTCGCTCACCGTCGATCCGTCATGGCCCGGTCTTCGTCGCACCGCCGTGCTCTCCACCTTGCACTCGCCGCTCACGCCGATTGCCTCGAAGCACCTGCACCGACTCCCGCCTGTCGTCCTTCGCCCCCGCATCGCTCGATTTGCCGATGCCATGGCCGCCACATTTTTGATAAAATGACCAGTGAGAACTCAATCTGTGCTTGCGTCATTCCTTGGGTAAATAAGCGATTTGAACTAAAGTGTTAGAGGGTGTGGTATTGAGCCACTGCGATTAATAAGCCTTTTGCTTTCAGATTAGTTGGTGTAGGATCCAAAACATTTTGAGGAAGCATGTGCAACTGGATTCATTGGAGTGAATTGAACATTGGGTGATATTTGGTAGACTCTTTCAGACAACGATCTTGTTTTTCTGTTGATATATATGAGATGTAATGCACAGGTTTGGTTCATGCTCACTGATCTCAGTTCAGATTATAACTATGCACGATATATAGATGGAAAACTCAGTTCAGTACCGTGTACATTGCACCGCTCTATGTCAAATGAACTTTTTTTTTACTACATTACTTAATTAATCTGACATTCATTTCAGTTTGTGTTACCAAATGCAGATTTGTCATTATATCATGCCAATGTTGATGGGGGTCAATTGTGTAGATATACTAGCTGGATATTTCCTCTTGGAACATGAAAATTAGTTTAGACAGCTGTTGTTTATATTTTTCAGATAGCATGAAAAATGGTTTCAGATAGTTGTGTTTGGACTCAAGTATGAGTCTGCAGTATAGATTCAACCTTCTTTTTATATTACATAAGTTGGGTAATAATAAATTATAAAGATAATCCATTATATGCCACTAAGTTTACCCCATATATACGATTTGCCATTGATCTTGTAAATATGCACACATCTTACTGTAGGAGAGGATAACAAAATAAAAGTCTATAAAGATCTACAAATTAAAAGGGGTCATGGTTGACTGAATGAGAGATATGGGAAAAAAGAGTGATGACTGTTGTTTCCATAACTCTGTGGAATTGCTTGGAATATGTAATTTATCAACTTTTTTATGTGGATGTATATTGTCACATATATAGGTATTGAAATGATTAGATAATTGACAGTCTTGAACTAATATTTTTAGGCAATAATTATTGTACGTTGCCTTATTATGTGACATAGATCGAATTAAGGCTCAATTGGATGGATTCTAGGAGAATTATTTTTACTAGCATGTAATTCGTTAAAAAAGTATTATAACACCGTAGCGTTAGCACGGGCAAATTACCAGTATATTGTAGTACAACTACTTGTGCATAGGCAATTTATGGTTTCTCTATGAGGTAAGTAATGTGATATCCTGGCCCAACTAGAATGAGGCATGTGTGGCTCATGCGAGCTGTGTGTGCATGTTTAGTACTACCTTGCTAGTTTAGCAAGAGTGGAACCAATTTATAAGAGCTTAACCCTCCAACCATATCACTTCCGGGTTAACCCTTTTACATGAAACGATGACGAAAGTGTAAATGTAGCGGTATGTGTAAGTTGGCCAGCAGCGAGGACGAAAGTGTAAATGGAGTGGTATGTGTAAGTGGTCACCTGTTGGATAAGCTGGCTACGCGGTCCAGACAGTGGCCTAACCCATCTATCTCATCTAGACTGAGTTTGGTGAATATACATATGAAGTTGTTTGGTTTCTTGTATTGGTTTTGTCTAGTTAGTATGAGATTTTGGTTAGTTCCTTAAATGAGAGATAGTATCAGATTTTGGTTTCTTGTATTGGTTTTGTCTAGTTAGTATGAGATTTTGGTTAGTTTCTTAAATGAGAGATATTATCAGATTTTGTTTAGTTGCTTAAATGAGAGTACGGTTTAGAAGATGTTTTGTTAAGTTGGTTGTATAAATTTGGGTCTAGTTATCTCTTCATTTAGTTGGGTGAGATTACCTTTTCAATGTTATATAAAAATATTTAGAGTTAACTAGCTAGATGTAGACAATTTATCAGAACAATATTAGTGTTCAAAACCGTGAGAAAAAGAAGAAATTAGCACAAATATGATCGATAGTAACTGTCCTATATTAACGGCACGCTGATCTCTCGGTAGAAAAAAAAAGAAAAAAAAGGAAAAGGAAAAAGAAAAGGGGAACGAGCTTCACTCGCCGTCGCTCGCTGCTGCTTGTGAAAGAGAAGACAAGAAAAATATTTTATTGAGAGAGAGAGAGAGTGAATGAGTGAAAGAGGAGATCTCTCTGTTGGGTCTAAATGGTCTTTATGAATAGTACTCATGTTGGCCTACTCGAGTTCCTTTTTTTTTTTTCTATTCTCATTTCCACTTTGGTTTGGCTCGAAAAAAAATAAAGTTAACTTAGCATTTTTCACACAAGTTTTCCACCATATATCACTAGAATTGATGTTCCACTTATAGTTTTTTTGGTATTTTTCAAATTTAAATTCAATCAAATTTTAATAAACCATACCGGCGGTTTACCCTACCAAGCCCCCACAGTAAATTTTTTTTGAGGGGAACCCTGCAATAACTGAATAACCTCAAGTATTCTCAACCCTCGTCTAAAGGGATGTGCAATGCTGCTCTTATATGTTCGGAAACTACATTGAAGCAAATACTACCCCTTCTAAATGTAACATTTAAAATTACTCTTTCATCAAGGAAGAGTGACTAAGTTCTGGTCTTCAACTGTATTGAGTATTGTAATCCCAAGTGATTACCTGCAAAGAAATAACTCTTTAATTTTACTCGCAAAAGGGAACTCTTTAATTAATTTGCAAATGATATTTTCTACCAACAACTTATTACTCCCTCCGTCCCAAAATAAGTGCAGTTTTGTACTATTCACGTTCAACGTTTGACCGTTCGTCTTATTTGAAATTTTTTTATGATTAGTATTTTTATCGCTATTAGATGATAAAACTTGAATAATACTTTATGTGTGACTAAATATTTTTAAAATTTTCAAATAAGATAGATGGTCAAACGTTGGGTATGGATATTCACGGCTGTACTTATTTTGGGACGGAGGTAGTACTACATTTTTTTTTCTCATTTCCCTTTATATTGTCTCCATTTCCTCTGCTTTACCTGTAGGGTGACTGGTGATAGGTGAAAGCAAATGCATGAAGTTTACATTGCCACTGTTGTTGTAAAATTGTTTGGAAAAAATTATTACAGCCTTGGTTGTTCAATCAGAGCACAATGCCAAACCAACAAGGAACTGAGAAAACGGGGAAAAGTCTCTTGGAAAAGCTAATCCGCGCGGGCGCGTTGCCGGCGCGCACTCCGGCCCACACGGCCCACGCTCGCACGCGCGCGCCTCTTTCTCTTTTTTCTTTTGGCGCATCACCGTTTCTTTTTTTTCTTTTTTCTCTTTTTCTGCCGCACGGGAGAAAAAAATGTAATTAGTTTACTAATGATTAGTCTCCTATTTTTACTACTGATTAGTTTACTAGTAATTTTTAAATCTTAACTTAAAAATTTTCAAATTTGGACTTGAAAGTTTTTAAATCTCGAGTTAAAAGTTTTCAAAATTTTCAAATCTAGACTTGAAAGTTTTCAAATTGGGAGTTGAAAATTTTTAAATCTGAGCTGAAAGTTTTCAAATCTCGAGTTGAAAGTTTTCAAATCATGACTTAAATAGTTGAAAGTTTTGAGGTTTTGAGATGAAAGTTTTTAAATTTGAGTTGAATGTTTTTGAATATGAGATGAAAGTTTTTAAATTCGAGTAGAAAGTTTTCAAATATTGACTTGAATTTTTCAAATCAAGATTTTAATGTTTCAAGATGTGAGTTGAAAATTTTTAAATTTAAGATGAAAGTATTCAAATCTTGATTATCTAAAACTAATTAATTGATTAATTAATTATACCTTCCCGGAAACGCTCGTTGGGGGCGCGCGCGCCTACTAGCCGCCCCCAAAGTCTCTGCACTCTGCAACCAAAAGCTTTGAGCCTTTGACAGTGGCAACTATACATTACTGGAGTATATTCTGAAGTTCCAAACAAGGTAAACTATGGATCTTTTCTGGTGTTGGAAACCATTTAACAACTTCTATGTACTATATTTATTTTCATAAAAAGTTGAAAACACAAGTTGAGCCTCACTGTTTGATATTATCCTGGATGCCAAATTTCCACACTGCTAATGAGTCAAAAGACAGAGAGCACAAGCTGCGATAATTTTACCCTTTCATAGTTACAAAGTAGGATTAACCTAAATGGGCTTCATGAGTAGTGCTCAGGTTGGCCCACCCGTTTTTCTTCTACTTCTATTTCCATTTTGGTTTAGGTCGAAAAAATTAAGTTAAATGTAGTAATTCAAACAAGATTTTTTTTTTTTTACAAGATAGCACTAGAACTGATTTATGACTTATATATGCTTTTTGATCTTCTTTAAATTTTAGTTCAAACAAATTTTATCGAACCATATACCGACGGTTTACCAAACCGAACCCCTGCAGTAACCAATGTTATTGTCAACCCTGGTCTAAAGCTCTGTGCAATGCTGCTCTTATGCTCGGATACTCCACATTGAAGCAAATGCTACCCTTCCAACTGCAATACGTAAAATTACTCTTTCATCAAGGAAGGGTGACTAGTTCGGATCTTCAAATGTATTGTAAATTTGTAATCCTTGGTGATCACCTGCAAAGAAAGAAGTCTATAATTTTACTCGCAAAAAGGAACTCAATAGTTTCATTGGAAAATGATATTTCCTGCAAAAAAAAACTTGACTACATTTTTTTTCTCCGTTCACTTTATATTTTCCCCATTTCCTCTGCTTTACCTGTAGGGTGACTGGTGATAGGTGAAAACAAATGCATGAAGTTTACATTGTCATTGTTGTCGTAAAATTGTTTGGAAAAAAAAATACAGCATTGGTTGTTCAATCAGAGCACAATGCCAAATAAGAAAGGCAAGAATGGGGGAGAACACACCAAGTACTCTGCACTCAGCAACCCAAGATTCAGCTTTGACAACGGCAAAAATATACCACAGGAGCAATCTGAAGTTCAAAACATGGTAAACCATGGATATCTTTTGTGTTGGAAATCATTAAAAACTTCTATGTACTATATATATCTATTATATACTAAAAGTCCATTAAACTTCCTACAAACGCTCTCAAGCTGCCACGTGGCGTTCTAATAAATTAGAGAAAATCTTAGAAAATCTAAGAAAAAAGCAAAACATCTGCCCCTTAATTTTCACTTAAATTGGTGGGTCCAATATTACACACCGTGAGATGAAATTGATCTTAAAACAAACCAAATACTATGGGTCCCACCTCTCCTTCTCCCGTGCATGTGTACGTGGGTATATATAGGTACGTACCATGTACGTACGCCCTTCTTTTCTTTTTTTCTTCTTTTTCCATTTATATAATATGGGTATATACTTTTTTAAATAATCATAAATTTACAACACAAAGAATCTACCATCATGCAACTCCCTGGTAACTAAATTAGCTCTACAATTTTTCAAAATAAAATTTAAACCATTATATGTGACCATTAAATTAATAATGTAATATAGTTTCCACTTAAACATGAGTACTCATTATTTTGTACTATTATTTTTAAATAATGCACTATTTTAAAATAAATTTTACACAATTATATTGTGTACCTATCAAATAAACAATTTAAGATCTATATTAATTGATTTATACGTGCACTTAAACCGATGGACCCATTATTTAAATCATCTACACTTTTTTTTATTACATTGGACTATTATTCTCAAATAATGCATGGTTTCAAAATAAAGTCTACACCATTATATTATGTACCCATTAAATTAACAATTTAAAATCTATATTAAATCATCTGATATATTATGTGCTAATAAATAAAGCGTCCGAAGTTCTCTTTTTTGCTCGCTGCACAATGCACGCGCGGCCGGCGGCACGCCGGCGCCGCCGCACTGGCCGCCGTTCTCGGCGCCGCCGGGGCGGTAGTAGAGGGAGTTGAGGTTGTAGAGGCAGGCGTTGGGCTGGTCGTGGCCGGAGAAGGAGATGTGGCCGACGGTGGTGGTGACCGCCGGCACGTTGCAGAGCGGCGAGGGGTTGTCGATGACGGCGGCGCGGCAGAAGGAGTCGGTGGCGGCGGCGGCGGAGGTGGCGCACTCGAAGCCGTCGATCGCCGGGATGTCGAGCTGGTACGCGCCGAAGCTGTTGGTCACCTTCTCGGCGGTGATCTTGATCTCCTCCTTGGACGCCGATTTCACGCTGATCATGCAGTCGATTCTCACTTTGACACCTGATGAGCAACCAAGCAGTTCAACATCAGATTAATTGTCTGCAATTTGTATTGGACTGGATTATCAAATGGTTGATTGTTGTGAGGTTTTTTGGGATAATGGTTTTTTTTGAGTAGCTATATTCATGGCTCCATATTTTTTATAGAAAAATAATCAGTACATATGTGTACATTGCAAGTCACCAAATTACCTATGTAATAATTTTAGTGTTTTTATACTGTAAAAATGATTTAACTATATCTTTTTAAACGTCATAAATATAGCCACTCCAATTTTTTTTTTACAAAAATGGATAAAATCCGGCCACTACATCTATTACAAAATGGATAAATAGGATATGTGAAATATTTTCTATTATTTTTAGTAAAAGGTACCATAACATTTCCTAGGTTCCAAACTTAGCACCATTCTAAACAGTTTAGTATTGTTATACTGGAAACCTTGGGCTACTTGGCTATATTTATTTTGGTGGGATGTGCAAGTAGCATGTCAGGGCACACCTGTGGATTGCAAGTTGTTTATCGTAGACGTTCTCTAAAATTATTACAAAAAGTACAGAAGAAATTCCATAGGTGACAGGAACAACACCTAATAAAAAGCAGAGCTCCCAATTCCAACTGATGGAGGGAAAAAAAAGGAATTTTGAATTCCAAAAAACAGATTATGTCCACCCAAACATTCCACAAAGGTTTAGAAGAATGAAATTTCTGACAATAGTGTTCTACCAAAAATATTATCAGAAATCTAAACAACAAACTAATCCTCCAAAATTAATTAGAGAACACATCACCATTGACTTGAGCCTGATGAAAACTGAATTAGTACCTGGCAAGAAGTAGCTGTGGTTGGAGAAGGAGCTAGAGGAGCAGGCATCACAGAACACTGTGCCCGTCACCGTCAGGTTCGCCGCGCCGGCGCCGGCGCCGCCACCGCCGCCTTCAACTTGAGTAGAGCCCTCACAATGTGCACCATGGAGAGGAAGAAGATGTACTATATATATTTTCACAAAAAGTTCAAAACATAACTTGAGATTCACTGTTTGATATTAACCTGTATGCCAAATTTCCACACTACCAAACAGTTGAAGACAGAGAGAGCACAAGCCGCGATTATTTTACCCTTTCATAGTTACAAAGTAGGATTAACCTAAACTTCATTCTTTTAAACCTAAAATCTACAAATATTTGTATACAGAGTGCAAATATACATAGTACACAATATAAATTTCCAGCACAAGCAAAAACAAAATGTATTTGCTCATGGCTGCTGTTTGGAAGACGAAGGCCAAGTGCTCGGATCTTTGCGAGAGTACATCGACGGTGGAGGAGATGGATATGGCGGGAAGAGCGGCGCCAATGGCGGGAACG
>CM020181.1:5675391-5689390 GCA_009805545.1 Oryza longistaminata
CGCGGCCGGCGGCACGCCGGCGCCGCCGCACTGGCCGCCGTTCTTGGCGCCGCCGGGGCGGTAGTAGAGGGAGTTGAGGTTGTAGAGGCAGGCGTTGGGCTGGTCGTGGTCGTGGCCGGAGGAGGAGGAGATGTGGCCGACGGTGGTGGTGACCGCCGGCACGTTGCAGAGCGGTGAGGGGTTGTCGATGACGGCGGCGCGGCAGAAGGAGTCGGTGGCGGCGGCGGCGGAGGTGGCGCACTCGAAGCCGTCGATCGCCGGGATGTCGAGCTGGTACGCGCCGAAGGTGTTGGTCACCTTCTCGGCGGTGATCTTGATCTCCTCCTTGGACGCCGATTTCACGCTGATCATGCAGTCGATTCTCACTTTGACACCTGATGAACAACCAAGCAACTCAACACCAGATTAATTATCTGCAATTTGTATTGGACTGGATTATTAAATGGTTGATGTATTGGACTGGATTATTAAATGGTTGATTGTTGTGAGGTTTTTGGGTTAATGTGTTTTTTTAGTAGCTATATTTATGGCTCCATATTTTTTATAAAAAATAATATGTATTTATATTGTTAGTCTCAAAACTAGATATGTAATTTTAGTGTATTTATATGGTATAAAAATGATTTGACTAATTTTTGGTGAAAAAGGTGACGCCATAAATATAGCTACTCTATTTTTTTTTTTACAAAATGGATAAACATCTGGCCACTACATCTTAAATCGGAGATGTTACATATTTTCTATTACTAGAAAAAATGCCAGTGTGGTGCAACGGGCGAAGCCTATTTAGTCTTATTATTGTTATATGGTTTACTTAAGATGAAATTCACTGCATGAGTTTGATTGGATAGATATAATTTTAGAAAATCAAGAGCTGCAGTTAGAAGTCTGATCGTCTCAACTCCCAAGTTAGCATGCGAATTTTTTTAAACAACTTTCTTATATGATTTCTTATGTATTACCAAAAGTGAACAATATTAAAAATCTACTCAAATACGGATATGTATTTACAAAAAGCAAACGAACTTAAAAACCAACTCATACACGGATGACGTATCAAAATACCGGCAAAAACATCTTCAATTTTTATAATAGTAGAAATAGAGATTTTCAGAAAAAGATACCATAACATTAATTGATTGCAATATAAGATTAGTGTTAGAGTTTTAGCAAAATATGAATCCTAGGTTCCAAACTTAGAATTCTAAACAGTTTAGTATTATTATACTGTAAACCTTGGGCTTCTTGGCTATCTCTACTTATTTTGGTGGGATGTGCAAGTAGCATGTCAGTGGACACCTGTGGATTGCAAGTTGTTTATCATAGACATTCTCTAAAATTATTACGAGAAGTACAGAAGAAAATTCCATTGGTGACAGACACAACACCTAATAAAAAGCAGAGCTCCCAAATTCCAACTGATGGTGGGGGGGAAAAAAAGGAATTTTGAATTCGAAGAAACAGATTACTATGTCCACCCAAATATTCCACAAAGGTTTAGAATAATGAAATTTCTGACAATAGCCTTCTACCAAAATACTATCAGAAATCTAAACAACAAACTAATCCTCCAAAACTAATTAGAGAACACATCACCATTGACTTGAGCCTGATGAAAACTGATTTACCTGGCAAGAAGTAGCTGTGGTTGGAGAAGGAGCTAGAGGAGCAGGCATCACAGAACACTGTGCCCGTCACCGTCAGGTTCGCCGCGCCGGCGCCGGCGCAGCCACCGCTGCCTTCACCTTGAGTAGAGCTCTCACAATGTGCACCATGGAGAGGAAGAAGAAGAGCAATCAGCATCACCTCCAAGGAAAGAAGAAGCAACCTCGGCTTCTTCATGGTGTAGTGCTCCTCCATCTTTCAGAGTTCAGACAGAGCTCGAGTGGTGAGCTTCTGCAAGAGCTGGAGAAGCTGATAGGCCTCTACTCCAGCTTTATACCCAAGGTCTATAGAGTGTAGTAGCATGTTCATTTCAGGCTACTTAGCTGAGTTTGTGAGAGTGGCATCGACAAACACAATGACAAATGTCCCGAAAACCCGGTCGCTCTCGCTGACAGGTGGGCCCTGTATACTCCACCAACGCAATCGAGACCCCACATGTTAGTGACCGTCGAGGGAAGAATACACCGAAAACCCGGTTGTACGCGTAGCGAAAACCTAAACTAGTGGTTGGGAGATGATCAAATTAAGGGAAAATGTGTAATTGAGCAGGGCATTGCTCATGCATGCTGACTCCTGAGGCCAAGAGAGAAAGGGATTGGGAGGGGTGGGACACATCACTCCAATCCAACTCACATGAAACAAGAACATGTGAAGGGCATCTGGACCTTTTGTGCCATTGCTCTAGCTACCAATTAACAGGAGGGTACAAAAACTCTTGAATTCTTTTTCAGGGTTTCAAGCACTCTCTCTCTCTCACACACACATACACAAACTTTTGTCACGGGCTCTACCCGTGAGAAATTTTGAAAAAGAATATTTGGATCCGGTGTTCTGGAAGCATCATCGTTTGGAATGTACCGTGACTTCTTACATAGGAACAGTTGGAAAGGGAGACAAAGGACATGGAATTCATGGCGACATAGGTGGTACTAGTAGTAGCAGATATACTACCTCGAAGCTTGTGACTTGTGAGTTGCAATTGGGCAGAGGAAGAAGAAGAGGCTGGACCACTCAAGGAGAGGATATATATTTTTGTGGAGATTTTATGGAGCAAACAATTAACTGAAGCATGTATGGGAAATCCGTGACATTGTCCCTTGTGACAGAGTGGCTTGTGTGTTGTTGTGGCTGTCAAATCTCCAGAGGATGAATCCTCCGTATGCTGCAGGATCTAGGGCGTCAGGCGTTGGGAAACGGTGGGTTAATACGTGATGTGTTCAGCAAACTCGCCCACAGTTTTAGGCTTTTCACCTTACCAGGCTGTGAAATTGCCAGTACCAGAGACACACATCCTACCCATGAGGCCTGTTTAGATCCCACCCAAGATTTTACATCATGTCACATCAAATGTTTGAACACATATACGAAGCGTTAAATATATAGACTAAAAAAATAACTAATTGCACCGATTGTGACTACTTTGCGAGACGAATCTTTTAAGCCTAATTGCTTTATGATTTGACAATGCGGTACTACAGTAAACATGTACTAATGACAGATTAATTAGGCTTAATAATTCGTCTCGCGGTTTACTGACAGATATTGTAATTAGTTTTTTTATTAATACCCGAACACCCCATGCAGCACCCTATATAATACCCGATGTGACACGCCAAAACTTTACACCCCTGGATCTAAACACCCCCCTAACTAGAGAGGAATTGGGTTTTGGAAAGGTTTTTTTTTTTCTAATTTGAATAAATTAAACTATTTATTCTTTGTAGGAAGTGATTCTCAAACCAACAGGAGACCTTAAATGTCGTTCTACAAATGACAAAATGTGCCATCACTGAGGTCATGTCATGTCGAACAATTACTTAATCCATCCGTTCCATAATATAAAGAATTTTGGGTGGATGTGATATCATGTCCAGATTCATAGTATGTGTCCCATCCACCTAAAATACCTTGTATTATGGAACGGAGGGAGTACAATAATAAGGTTATGATATTGTCTTGTAAAAAGTATTGTGTAGTTCATATTTCAACCGGTATGTAAGCCATACCTGAGAAAGAAATAAATACAAGAACAACAAATAATTCCAAACGGTATCACTCTTTGTGGTTCTACAGTTTTTAGACAAAGATTGAGAGTACAAAGATGGCTAGGATTCACTATTTCGAAACACACGTATAGAAACATTTCAGGGGACCGAAATACTAAGGGTTGTTTGGTTCGTCGCCAGACTTTGTCACCACGTGCAAATAAAAATTGTCACACTTGTCTAACATAAGGTGATCAAATTCTTGATCACGCCTTAGCAAACCTAGGGGAATTTCGTTACACTTTTTTTTTTAAGTCATTGACATTTGAGACCTAATATGATGATAAGGAATTTTACCGTGACTGTGGCAACTCATCAACTAAACAGTTGCCAAATCAGCTAAACTGTGGTAAAGTGTGGTGTAGTGTATAGCTAGCAACCGAACATCCCTTAATTATTTTTTTCAACTTTAACGAATTTCCACAGGATTTGGACTTTTTTTTGTCAAACTAAACAAGTCCAAATTTTCAGAGCACATTAGACAGGAGCCATTGAAAGCACAAACTTTCAAAACTTTTCGGTCCAAAATCAATAAGGGGCCGGGGGACACCAGCTTAGAAACGAAATCACACAAAAGTTACGTTGTACGTCAATTGAATTAGTTATCTGCGCATTTCCCATATGTGCATTGGACTACTCTTGAGAGTGATAAATACCACTCCATGCAAAAGGCCATCACCACGATGCTAAAACAGAATATATATATGTGATTATTCAGCATGATGGACTGTTAGTGCCTTTAATTGAAAAACAATTTACCAATTTCTTGAAAGCAACGACTAACTTAGTTACTAATAATTGTTAATTTTTAGGAACAAAATTACGCCCAACAACTTACGAAACTTGAGTATACATGCCAAGTTCCCAAGCAAACAACACGTAAGCTGTAGCCATGGTTGCAAGCACACCAGCTGACCCCACCTATCAGACACACGAGCCCAACTGTTAGACCATAGACATCACATCATGAGCGTCAGGGTGACCAGTGCCCAAAGCCTCCGCAAAGAGTTTGCCAGCGATGGTGGTTTGGTCGACGACTAGGTTTATGTGTAGAAAGAAATGGTCTATATTACTTATAGTGGCGAGATAACATCAAACGCATAAACAGTAATATAGACTTTTTTTATAGTGCTTTCTCCATAGTGCCGAGACAACATCGAACGCATGAGAAGATGGGGATGAAGAAAATGGTGGACCTCTGCATGCTCACATACTAGGCCTCATTGCAATGCTGGCAGTGGTGAGGGCAATGCTGGTGGTGGTGGTGGTGCTACGTACACGCGGTTGGTGAGCTACATGCTCAGGACGGGGGCAATAGAAAGTGTCGTATGTGACCGCCCTTTTGTCTGTTGGAGTTCGTTGACGCCCATCTAAAGCTATACTGTTGATCGCAGCGCAACCGAGCCATTATCCAAGGAGAGATAGGCGAGAGGCAGGGATGGGTCCAGATATATGGGGGACTCATGTCCTTCTTCCTCCTTCAGCCCCCTTCTTTTCCTCCCCTCTCTCCTTCTCCCTCCTCTCTCTCCTTCTATCAATGGTGATCTCGCGGTGTAGGGGGGCTCGAGTCCCCTAGCACCCACGCTGGATCCACCCTTGGTGAGAGGTGAGGAAAAAAAAAATAAACGTGGCTACTTTTATGTGGGTCTGACTATATGTTTTATTTCATGCAGGATGAAACCATCATCAAAACCATTTGGAAAGGCAAATTGAACCGGTATTGGTAGCTGCAGGATGTGTTATATATGGTATTGCAATTGAACAAGGGAAATTGAACTCGATTCTTAGATGAGGGAGTTATATAGACTTTATGGTATGTGGACTGCTTCACATCTCTACTGGTGGCCCACATGCTTGCTGGCTTGCTGCAGATCGCAACTTGACTCCCACCACTTCCTCCCCCTCCTCGTAGTTGTGCGGAGTGGAGAGGACCGCATCGTTGTACTCGGTGGTGTTCCCAGCCCCGCGATAACTAGCTACCCCTCCCCTTTCTCCTCCACCACCAACTCCGTCCCCACCACTTCCTCCTCCTTGTCACGTGGGACGGAGAGGACCACATCTTCGTGCTCGGCGGCATCCCCACTCCACTGGAGGCGGGTGCATATATACTGTGGTGCAGCGGCTCCTGCTGGCGGATCCGACGGTGGCTGCAGTAGCGGATGGCCGTAAATAATTGTAATTGGTAAAGATAATAGAATATGTGTAGAAATTAAATTAGAGATAGCCGTGATTAATTGAGATACTGAGTAATTGGAGAAGTGCTACACAAAATTCAAATGCCAAAAGTTAACGTATTATGTATTTACAAACCAAGAAATAAACTAAATTCACAAATAAAAAAATACAATAAATTCACCTCGATCTGTTTGCAATTCGCTACATGCAAATGCACATTATCTTCTCAGGAGTCTAATAATCCGATTCCGATTCCCAATCGGAATACTCAGTCCTTGTCCGATTGCTACTCCAACTCGATCGATAGCTCGACACTATATAGCTTGCCATCCATCCAATTCCATGGCCACGCACACACCGATCGATCGAACAGTTCGACACCAAAGCTGCTCATCGATCCCGCATGGCTACCATGCAACAACATCCTCCTCCGCCGGACGCCGCCGCGGCGGGATCAGCCGACGCCGGCGACTGTCCGGCGGCGGTGGCCTACATCCGCTTAATCGCGCAGGAGTTGTGCAACTGCTGGCACGGCGTGGACGCCACCGGCGGCGACGCCCTCCGCCGCCTCCTCCGCCGCCTTGAAAGGACATAGTTTGAAATGTTTGGGGTTAATTTATTAGTTCTTCGGCTTCTATTACCAATTTTCTATGGTTGCAACTGGGCACCATTTTTTTAAGATGACTTTCTATTCTGTGATGGGTTCATATCTTGAACTCGTTGGAGGTGACCTCTCAGGTATGACGGGTTGGAAAATATGCACCCGTCAAAGGTGTCTACCTGTGACGGGTTGCAACTACACTTGGCTTGTGGAGATCCTCACTTTGACGGGCCGGAAAATCGGACCCGTCAGAGGTGAGTGTTGCCTCTGGGTCCGGTCACCCATCAAAGGTGACTGGACTCACCAGTGACCACTGATCACTGACCAAGCCCAAACCCGTCAAAGATAAGGGTTTGGGCCCGTTACAGGAGACCTTATCCAGTGTACATATTTTTTTAAAATTTTAATGTAAATATGCAAAACTAAAAGTAATGTTTGTAGTACCTTAATTGATAAAACAAACATGATACCAATTTTTTTTTCTACGAAGAGGGAGACAGCCAGGATGATCAGTCTTTCTTGCCCTTTCTTTCTTGCCGCCACTTTGTGTGGCTGCAATAACATAGTAAGTTTAAGATGAATGGTCAACAAACATTTAGAAACTAACATCATATATTAGCGAAACAACACCGGTAGTAGTCCTCAGTGAGAAACTGACAACATGAATCTTAGAGCAATCCAACAGTAATTAAAAAGATGACTTGAAACCACTGGCGAAACAAGTCGACATAGGGTATTGCAAAATCGATTAGGTATTTGTAAATTGTAATGTTCCTTACTTCGTTGAACTTGGACATAGCTTTTGCACAAATAAAAGTCCTGGGGTTACTGTAACCCTTTCCATGGCAGTTATCCATTATCGTCTTGAGTCGACCACATGCATGTGAGAAACAAGATCACTTAATCTTACTGAGGAAGTCTCAAGTGTAGCACGCAACAGATGGAGCAAATTAATTCATTAGGGTTTGAAGTTGCATGTGTCAGTAATTAACTCTCAATCACCCACATCTCCGTGACACATGAATGGGCAAATCCAGCGATTCATGGGAGGACAAGGCTATAATATACGGTGGTTGATTATTGAGTTAAAAGAGTAAGGTTCTTACCTTATACAACTGATCTGAAATTACTCCAACTCCATGGCAGTATGGCACTCGCGAATCAAAGTCAATGCTATCACCTGTAAGGGGATTACCGACCGTATAGCCCTGTTCATCACCAGAAATACAAATTGGTTCATACTCAATTGTAACTATTTTACTAGATTATAAGCTTCATACTATAGTTGGTTGTAAGTTGGACAATGTGAGTTTGCTAACTGAGTTGCTGATCAATAATTGGCCTCGCCTGTTATTGCAAAATCTATAGGTAACTAGAAGAGTACTTGAGGTTAATAATCGGCCCACTCCAGCTTCAATACCTGAAAGCAGAGTAGCCAGTGAAATTTTAATAGATAATCATAAGTAAGTAAACAATTTACAGCATTTATTTGGAAAACCTGATCGCTGCAAAAGAGCCTAAAAACCCAAAGAAAGAAAATGAAAGCGAAGGTACATACTCCCTCCGTTTCAAAATGTTTGACACTGTTGACTTTTTAAGTACGTGTTTGACCATTCGTCTTATTCAAAAAATTTAAGTAATTTTTTATTCTTTTTATATCATTTGATTATTGTTAAATATGCTTTCATGTACACATATAGTTTTACATATTTCACAAATTTTTAATAAGACGAACGGTCAAACATGTGCTAAAAAGTCAACGGTGTCAAACATTTTGAAACGGAGGGAGTATATACGTTACCTTCTAAGAATCTTTTGGGTGATGAATGGTACGAGCTTCCGCCGTATGAACCTCCTCCGAGGTAGAATGGGTTTGCAAGGTAATCCTCATGCGCGCTGAACCACTATGTCAAACGACCGAGAGATCATGCATATGAATCGAGCAGAAACAACGAAACCACCAACGGCAACACATTCACCGTGCATGCACAGACTGTTTATGCTAGTACCTTGTAGAGAAATTCGATGAGCTGCAGCGAAGCAGAGACGTCGCCGACGTCGTAGCCGTTGGGGTCACGGGAGAATGAGAAGCCTGCGCCGACCGGTGAGTCCACGAAGAGGATGCTAGCCACCTTGGTCCACGAGTTTGGGTTCCGCCGCAGCCGCGGCAGGCTGATGCCGTCATACGGCTCCCTGACGAGCTCCACCGGGCCTGGCCACCGTTGTCATATCAGCAGTAGTAGCACGGAGAGTGCACGCGGATTGATTAATCGGTATACGTATAGATGGCTCACCGATCTCGAAGACCAATCCACTGAGCACGCTGCAGCGGTGGCCGCCGGTGAGCCAGAGGAGGACGGGGTCACGGCCGGGGTCGCCCTCCGACTCCACGAAGTAGTAGAACAGCTCTGCCCCGTTCTCCTCGTCGACGGTCACGTACCTGACAAGATTTTGACACGGACTTGCACACCAACTGAGCAGCGGCCGGGAAAATGTAATTTTCAATGGAAAATGTAATTTTCAATGTCCATCGTCATCGGCATGGACGGACGCACGTACCCGGTCTCGAGAAGGGAAGGCAGCGCGCCGTCGAGTCCCGGAAGGCTGGTGATATACGTCGGCTTCGGTTCGAGGTGGACGTGGTCTCGCCGGTGGTGGCGGCAGCGAAGCCGGAGAAGAAAGAGACGAGGAGGATGATGAACCAGAACGCCGCCATATATCGGACGCACTGCGCTGCGGCCGGCGTGGCGGCATTTGTCTTGTGTGTGCTCGTGTGTCAACGATCGAGTAGCTAGCCTGCCTGCCACTTTCCTGTGAATGACGAGGAGGAACTGGGAGTTGGGAATTGGGGCGCATGCATTTATCACCGGATTAGTTTCGAGCTTGCTGTTGCTGTTCGTCCTGTGCTCACCTTCCTCGTCCTTCGCCATGAATTACAGGGTGGACTGGTGGAGTCTGGACCCTGCGTCGTCAGATTTCGTACAGACGAGTAGTGACGCCTGGAACTGCTTTCTATCAGACTTCATTGTCCTACATTAGACGAATCTACGTTAGACGTGGCCCATCCTATTACTACAAATATGAAAAATCTCGTAGTACTATGAATCTAATCACGGATCTGTTCAAATTTATACTATGAAATCTATCATATACAGTATTATATTGGTTTTTACAAGACAAAAGGAGTATTTATGAGAATCAAATTTCATTCAACCGGAGTAGTACGAATTAAGCACGTACTTGTCCTATATGTACTTGTGATTATGTAAGTGCTAGCTGGTCTCGCACTTTCCTCTTCTTTTTAATTGGACGAAAAGCGATCTTTAAGATTTACTCAACAAGGAATGTGGCAGGACCATTATACTACTCTATTTACCAGTAAAAATAATAAAGAGAAAATTCGATGTAGAAAAAACACCGGTTAAAGAAAATTCCCCTTTCAACCAGAAAGCACATGTCAGAAGTTTTGCTTCAATTTGTAGCACTTCCATCACATTTTCTATCCAAATCGATTGGTTAGCCATGACTAGGGATGTGAAAAGACAAATTTACCCTTTATTGTAACCAAACATGAATTTGGAATTCTGGTCTATTTAGCTCAACGAGCGAAGAAGCGAGGCCGTGGCGACGGTGGCCGACAGCGATTGCTGCGAATGAGGACGAGGTGAGCCAATGAGGTTGTACGACACAAGCTACCGGGGGAAGTTGTGCGACCACCACGGTGAGCAACACCACATCAAATGTTGCGCCATAAGCCATGTCAGCCACCGGCGTGCCTCGCCACCGTTGCCTGTGCACCTCGCCATCGTTGCGCCGCATGCGCTGGCCGCAGCGTCAGCCTTAGTCCCGGCAGCAGCACTGCACACAACTGCATTGCGTGCTGCTGTTACGCCGCATTGCCGCACCATGGCTGCCCACTGACGCACTGGCAAGATCGACGGGAGGAAGAAAAGGGGAAAGATGGAGTAGAAGAAGGACAAATTAGTCTTTTTTCCATCCTAATTGAAAGGGTTTGAGGGTGAAGCCACACATTTGGTGGCGTATCTCATTCATATATATAGCAGGAGAGTACAGCCTCATAACAACCAGAACGAGAGACTCGGTACAGTACGTATGACTAGGTACAAGTAGTTTAGGTTGATCGGGCTGCTATCTATCCATGCAAACAGACTACTATGCCAGCTATACAAGATGTACAGTACGCTAACACACCCCCGCAGACTCAGCCGGGAGTTCACGGACGTTGAGGCTGGACCTGAAGTCGAGGAAGAGCGACGACGGCAGTCCTTTGGTGAAGACGTCGGCGAACTGGGCGGACGACGGGACATGAAGAACTCGAACTTGGCCGAGAGCAACGCGCTCACGGACAAAGTGCAGATCAAGTTCAATGTGTTTTGTTCGTTGGTGTTGCACAGGATAGCTGACATGTAGACGGCAGAGATGTTGTCGCAGAAGACGACCGTAGCTCGGTGAAGCGGTTGATGAGCTCGCGGAGGAGTTGTCGAATCCAGGTTGTTTCGGCGACCGCGTTAGCGACGGCGCGGTACTCAGCTTCGGCACTTGATCGCGAGACGGTAGGCTGGCGCTTGGCAGACCAAGACAACAAATTGGAGCCGAGGAAGACGCAGAAGCCCGACGTCGATCGGCGAGTGTCGGGGCACCCAGCCCAGTCAGCGTCCGAGTAAGCAGTGAGCTCGTGTGGTGACGAAGCCGACAGAAGTATGCCGTGACGAAGTGTACCTTTGATATAGCGAAGAACTCGCTTCACCAGGTTCAAGTGACTCTTCACGTGCATCATGCATGTGTAGACATATTTGTTGTACTGCATATGCTATGTCTGGCCTTGTGAATGTGAGATATTGGAGAGCTCCGGCCATGCTGCGATATGCTGTCGAGTCTGCAACGGCAGCGCCGGCGGTGGCAGACAACTTGGACGAAGTGTCGACCGGAGTTGAGCATGGCTTGCACAACGTCATGCCGGCGCGATCAAGGAGATCGGAGGCATTTTCTCCTGATGCAGGAGCATTGTATCACCACTGCGGTGGACTTGGACGCCGAGGAAGTGGTGTAGAGGGCCCATGTCCTTCATCAAAAATTCCGAGCTGAGGGCTGTGATGATGCGTTGTAGCAAAGAGGCGCTTGATGCTGTCAATATTATGTCATCAACGTACAGTAGAAGGTACGCAGTGCGAGAGAGCTCCGAAAGATGAACAGTGAAGAATCCGATTTTGCCGCCGTGAAGCCAAGTCCAAGAAAAATGCTTTGAAGTGCTCGAACCAGGCCCGGGGAGCCTGTTTGAGGCCGTAGAGAGAACGGTTCAGGCAACATACGGCGTCGGGTGCTTGGCGTCGACGAAGCCGGTAGGTTGGCACAGTAGACCGTTTCTGAGAGATGGCCATGGAGAAAGGCATTTTTAACGTCCAGTTGGTGTATTGGCCATTTGGACGTAAGGGCTAGAGAGAGGACGGCCCGAATAGTGGCAGGTTTGATGACGGGGCTAAAAGTTTCTCCAAAATCAACACCGGCCTTTTGGAGAAACCGCGGAGACACCATCGTGCTTTGTAGCGTTCAAGGGAACCATCAGGATGAAATTTGTGTTTGAAAACCCATTTCCCAGTGATTATATTCGCTCGGGGTGGTGGAGAGACAAGTTCCCAGGTATTGTTGGAGGTGAGAGCCTAAAATTCCTCTACCAAGGCTGCATGCCAGTTGGGATCATTCAAGGCTGAACAAACAGACTTGGGAATAGGAGACAAAGCTGCAGTGACCGAAGTGTGGAGGTTGAGCCACTCGCGCGGGCCGCAGTGAATGCCAGAGTGAGACCGGGTTTGCATGCGAGGTGCTGCGGCAGCTGTAGAGCAGAGTGGTGCAGCAGTGGTGTTGGGTGCGATCGGCGCAGATGGTGCAGCGGTGGTGTTGGGTGCGATCGGCGCGGTCGGCGGCGCTGGCAGTGGCTGCTGCTGGCTGGGTTGCAACTGGCGGTGCAGGTACTGCTGGGATATCAAGAAAGTCGTATGTTTCATCAGACAAGGCAGTGGTGGTAGCTGCAAAGGGAACATGTTTTCGTCAAAGACGACATGCCGAGAGATGATGACGCGGCGAGAGGCGAGATCCATGCAGCGGTAACCACGGTGGTTGGACGGGTAGCCAAGGAAGACGCAAGCCGTCGAACGGGAGAAAGTTTATGTGGTGCAGTGGAGGTGAGATTTGGGTAACATAAACAGCCAAAACTCTTAGGTGGGTATATGAAGGTGGTTTTTTTGTAAAGCTTCATGTGGTGTACCATGGGAGAGTGTTTTGGTTGGGAGTATGTTCAGAACGTGTGTAGCTGTGGTAATGCCTCAACCCAAAAGCTTGGTGGTAGATGTGCTTGGACAGCAGGGAACGGACGACCTCATTGGTGGTGCGTATCATCCGTTCAGCCTTGCCGTTTTGCTGCGATGTGTAGGGGCGGAAAACCGAAGTTGGATGCCGTGAGTAGCAGCAAATTGGTGCATGGATGAGTTATCAAATTCCCTACCATTGTCACATTGAATGGCACGCAGGACAGTGGAGAACTGGGTGCGTACAAGAGCGTGGAAGTTGGACAGAATCTGAAAAACTTTGGATTTTAAACGCAAGGGAACGTCCATAGGTGATGAGTAAAATCATCTAAAAGTAGAAGATAATATTTGAACCCAGAAACACTAGAAACTGGCGAGGTCCAGACATCACAATGAATTATTTCAAAAGCAACGTGGTCTTTGAAGAAGACAAAGAAAATGGGAGGCGAACTTGTCGCCCTAATTGACAAGCATGGCCAAGCGTGCTATCTTTATTTGAGCTAGACGAAATAATGGAGTGACCAGCTAGGCGATGTTGTGTGTGATGTCCGGATGTCCGAGCGATGGTGCCAGATGATGGGATCGGCGGTGCGGCAGCGAGTGCTTGTGGTGGTGGCGTCCGGGATGCGAGCACAGGCAGGAGCGGGTAGAGTTCACCGCGCCGGCTATTGCACCGAAGGAGAGGAACCTTGGTCAGGAAGTCCTTCACAGAGAAACCATATTGTCAAATTCAACAGAGCAACTATTATCAGTTACGAATTGTCGAACTGAGATGAGGTCTTGATGATGTGAGGTGTGACCAAGATATTGGAGGTGGAGAGGCCGGGAGAGGGTGGATATTTTATGGGAACCAGTGGCAGTAACAGGAAGAGAAGCACCATTATCAACAACAATTCGTGTGTGTGGAGGGGGCTTGTCAGAGATGGATATATTACCAGAGCCGGATGACATATGCGCGGTGGCGCCGGTGTCCATGTACCACTGGTCGGACGGCTGCTGCAGCGTCATGGCGTTGAGGGAGTTGGCGATGCTGTTGGCGTCCCATGTCGGAGTAGACGGAGCGCCGGCGTGCACTGGGGCAGCGAAGTCCATCGGCGCCGGCAGCGGGTGCTGCATGGCATGCATGGACAGACCCGTCGGGGTTGGAGGCCGAACGACATGGGCTGCATGCTCTGGTGTGTTCCCATGTA
>CM020181.1:5689415-5753066 GCA_009805545.1 Oryza longistaminata
TCCCATGTAGGCCTGGGGTGCAGCAGGCCGTGGGACAGCGCCAGGACGTGGCCCAAGAAGACCTGCGGTGGGCCAGAGTTGGATCTGGCCGGTCCATGGGTTCCAGTGCGGCTGGACTGGGAGGGGCGACGGGCTGGAGTTGGTGTTGGAGCCCTTGTTGCCGCCCTGCTTGCCTTTGCCCTTGCCTTTCTTGCCGCCGTTGCCGTTGCCACGAGAGCCACCCCCGTTGTCGGTGGCCGGTGTTGGCGTAGAGCGGGAGTCAGCGACGAGCGCGGTGGCCTTAGCCGCCGGATCACCGGCGTCGTCGTTCATCTCGTCGAGGAGAAGGAGCGACCGCGCCTGGATGAAGGAGGGGAACGGCGACATCATGGGAAGAAGAGCCGACAGGTGCTTGTGCTTGGGATTCATGCCCTTGATCATCGTGAGAACGAGAGTTTGGTCAGGCACTGGTTGGCCGACGTCCCGAAGGGAGTCGGACAAGGTCTTCAGCTTGTGGCAGAACTCGGTGGCGGAGAGATCGCCTTGCACCAGGTTGGAGAATTCGGCCTGTAGATGAATCGCCCGTGTGGTCTTGTTGTCGCGGAAGAGGTTCTCGATGGACTGCCACATGGAAGCGGCGGTGCCGCCGGGGGTCATGACGATGCCGAGTATCTCCTGGGAGATGGAGCCGTAGATCCAGGAGAGGACAGTGTAGTCCATCCGTCGCCAGTCGGTGTCGACGGGTGGCGCGGAGGGGCTTGCCGGAGAGAGGTGGTGAGACAGCTCGAACTTGTCGACGGCAACCTCGAACAGAGTACGCCAGTGGGTGTAGTTGGACTTGGAGAGGTCGAGGACGACCGGGACGAGAGACTTGATGTGGACGGCGACGGCTTGGGACCAAAGCTGGGCACGGGCTGTCTTGGTTGCAGCGGCTGCTTCAGCAGCGGCGGTGGCCGCGGCCGCGGTAGTGGCGTCGTCGTCTTGAGCCATCAGGAAGGGTTGGAGTGGTAGAGTTGCGGAAGCGGGAGATGTGGATCGTGAGATCAATCTGATACCATGAAAGGGTTTGAGGGTGAAGCCACACATTTGGTGGCGTATCTCATTCATATATATAGCAGGAGAGTACAGCCTCATAACAACCAGAACGAGAGACTCGGTACAGTACGTATGACTAGGTACAAGTAGTTTAGGTTGATCGGGCTGCTATCTATCCATGCAGAGCTATCCATGCAAACAGACTACTATGCCAGCTATACAAGATGTACAGTACGCTAACAGATAAAAAATGCCTATATTACCTATAGTGGCGAGATAACATCAAACGCATAAACGGTAATATAGACTTTTTTATACTGCTTCCTCCATAGTGCCGAGACAACATCGAACGCATGAGAAGATGGGGATGAAGAAAATGGTGGACCTCTGCATGCTCACATACTAGGCCTCATTGCAATGCTGGCGGTGGTGGGGGCAGTGCTGCTGGTGGTGGTGGTGCTACATACACGCGGTTGGTGAGCTACATGCTCAGGACGGGAGCAATAGAAAGTGTCGTATGTGACCGCCCTTTTGTCCGTTGGAGTTCGTTGACGCCCATCTAAAGCTATACCGTTGATCGCAGCGCAACCGAGCCATTATCCAAGGAGAGATAGGCGAGAGGCAGGGATGGGTCCAGATATATGGGGGACTCATGTCCTTTTTCCTCCTTCAGCCCCCTTCTTTTCCTCCCCTCTCTCCTTCTATCAATGATGATCTCGCGGTGTAGGGGGGCTCGAGTCCCCTAGCACCCACATTGGGTCCACCCCTAGCGAGAGGTGAGGAAAAAAAATAAACGTGGCTACTTTTATGTGGGTCTGACTATATGTTTTATTTCATGCAGGATGAAACCATCATCAAAACCATTTGGGAAGGCAAATTGAATCGGTATTGATAGCTGCAGGAGGTGTTATATATGGTATTGCAATTGAACAAGGGAAATTGAACTCGATTCTTAGATGAGGGAGTTATATAGACTTTATGGTATGTGGACTGGTTCACATCTCTGCTGGTGGCCCACATGCTTGCTGGCTTGCTGCAGATCGCAACTTGACTCCCACCACTTCCTCCCCCTCCTCGTAGTTGTGCGGAGCGGAGAGGACCGCATCGTTGTACTCGGTGGTGTTCCCAGCCCCGCGATAACTAGCTACCCCTCCCCTTTCTCCTCCACCACCAACTCCGTCCCCACCACTTCCTCCTCCTTGTCACGTGGGACGGAGAGGACCACATCTTCGTGCTCGGCGGCATCCCCACTCCACTGGAGGCGGGTGCATATATATTGCGGTGAAGTGGCTCCCGCTGGCGGATCCGGCGGTGGCAGCTTCTCCCATGGGTGGATCCGACGGTGGCTGCAGCAGCAGATGGCCGTAAATAATTGTAATTAGTAAAGATAAGAGAATATGTGTAGAAATTAAATTAGAGATAGCCGTGATTAATTGAGATACTGAGTAATTGGAGAAGTGCTACACAAAATTCAAATGCCAAAAGTTAACGTATTATGTATTTACAAACCAAGAAATAAACTAAATTCACAAATAAAAAAATACAATAAATTCACCTCGATCTGTTTGCAATTCGCTACATGCAAATGCACATTATCTTCTCAGGAGTCTAATAATCCGATTCCGATTCCCAATCGGAATACTCAGTCCTTGTCCGATTGCTACTCCAACTCGATCGATAGCTCGACACTATATAGCTTGCCATCCATCCAATTCCATGGCCACGCACACACCGATCGATCGAACAGTTCGACACCAAAGCTGCTCATCGATCCCGCATGGCTACCATGCAACAACATCCTCCTCCGCCGGACGCCGCCGCGGCGGGATCAGCCGACGCCGGCGACTGTCCGGCGGCGGTGGCCTACATCCGCTTAATCGCGCAGGAGTTGTGCAACTGCTGGCACGGCGTGGACGCCACCGGCGGCGACGCCCTCCGCCGCCTCCTCCGCCGCCGCCCGCGTGGGCGGCGCGTCACGTTCCCCGCGGCCGTCGCCGCGGCGCTCGACGACCTCGAGGACCTGTACGCGAGGGGAGCGCGCCGATGGCGGCGTCGGCGCGCCACGCGATCCGGGAGCGGCGGGCGGCGCACGTGGAGCGGCTGCGCGACGCCACGTCCAGGCGGCTGTCCGTCGCGCGCCGCATCCGCGACCTCGGCATGGACCTCGGCGCGGCGAGCGGCAGGCTCGAGGAGGCGCGCGCCGGCGTCCGGCGAACGCTGCGGCGGCTCGCCGTCGTCGCCGCCGCGTGGCAGGCGGGCCGTGGAGCACGCCGCTGCCGTGGCGCGCCTGGTCGAGCTCCTCGGCCATGGGCAGGGGACGGAGGCGGCTCTGGAGGCGGCCATGGAGGCGATGGAGGCAGACTATGAGCGTCTGCTGCATCAGCGCGACGCCGCCGAGGCGTCGGAGCTCGCGGAGATGGCGGCCCTGGAGGAAATTCCACAGCTGCCGCGTGCCACCGAACAAGAAGACCAGCTAACCCTCGAAGCTGCTGGCCGCTTCTGTGATGATACTGCTGCGCTTGTCAAATTTTTGTGAAGTCGTTGTAAAATACAACCTCCATTTTCAAATGTGTATATATAGGGTTGTAACGTTTGACCATTTATTATATTTTTTAAAAAATATGCAAACATCATTTCTTTTGTTACTTGTTTTCTCATCATCGTGTCTGTGTGTGTGTATATATATACACACATAACACTCATGCATGGTCGAATGCCATATATAAAAATAAATAACGTCGTAAATTTAAAAATAGATTGAGTATGTATTTTACTTCCCTTGGTTCACAGAAACATGCATGGCGTTTTGAACATGTCAGACATGTAAGTCAAACTTTGAATACAATTATCTTTATAAATATCCATATTAAAGTTGCGAAAATCATATATGTGTCCATTCGTTGGTCTGTTTATTTTTTTCTTTTCATGGTCATAATCCTGATTCTATATTTTTGGTTTTGAGAAAAGCTTTACTATTAAAGGCTATCTAGATTGTAAAGAACATGCAAGGTTGATGGAATATCTAGGAGGATCGCAGATAGGTAATGTTGAAAATTAGTTAAAATTGTTAGATATGTAATTGGGATTTTAGTATGCAACATATTTGAATTACTATCTCCATATTAAAATATAGCTATATTATTTAAAGGTAGTTAATATTTTTAGATAGCGGGTGTAGCTTTTCACTAGAACTACAAATCTATATGATGGGTGGGGTGCGATGGCATATTGTTATATATCGTCTATATTTGTATATTTGTAAGGAACGCATCAACAGTGATGATCACTATTCGATGCATGCCTAGCTATGGTTTTCTTTGTTATGTTTTTTCACATAAAAAGTACATTGTCTATGTCATACACCTATAGTTTCATAATAAGAATCACTTCATCCAGCGTTGGGCCCATGGTGACTCGCCGTCACCAAGTCCGCCTATGTAAACAACATATATGGATTGCTTATACGGATGAACTGCATTTATACCTAGGAAAAATATGTAGTGGAAACTAAAAACTATCGCTGGATCTAAAAATGAACACATGAGATTTGTCCACGTCAACTAGAGTAAAAATTTTACTCCAAGCATTACTTTGGTTGACGTGGATAAAACTCATATGTCTATTTTTAGATCTAACGACCGTTTTCAGATTTTTAGTATATACGTGGTTTGCACTACATATTTTTCATAGATTTTCAGGACCTACTCTTTGTTGCTTACATGTAAAAACAGAGTATGTCCATTGAGGCACTTTGTGCAATGCAAATCTATATTTCGTCTCAGTGGTTTAGTAATGAAATCAATATTTTTTTATATTCTATTGTACTAGTTCTCGGAACCGTCAATAGCTTTGAACCTGAGATTACAATTCTAGAAAGAAATTCTGAAATTTCGGTAATTTCGCCCCCACCGGCAAGCACATATTTCACACGAAAGTTTCCGATTATCTTTTTTCAGTTTTTGTGAATTTGGTTAAAATTTATCTAAATTCATTCAAAATTCGTCAAACTTGAAAAAATGATTAGGGAAAAAAGTACCGAAATTCCCAAAATTTCGGAAACCCTGCTGCGAACCAGAAAATTATTTGCTCCATGAGGAAGTCCGATTCCGATGCCTAATCGGAATGCTCAGTTCTCATCCGATCAGTCCCTCGTTCTTCTCCGATCTGCTAATCGGACTCGATCAAACAGTTTCCACGCGCCATATAGCTCGCCATCCATGATCCATCCATGGCGACGCACACACCAAATCGAAACTTATAGGAGTAGAACCCATGGCAGCAGCTACGCAAGATCACCGCTCTTCTTCTCCGGCCGCCGCCGCGGCCGACCAACCACAGGCGGCGGCGTACATCCGCCTTGTCATAGAGTAGCTGCTAACCCACGACACCGCCAGCGACACCGGCCGCATCCGCCTCCTGCTCCGGCGACGCCCCCATGGCGGCGACGTCGCCGCCAGCTTCCCCGCGGCCGTCACGGCGGCGCTCGACGACCTGGAGGCGCTCTACTCCGAGGGGAGCACGCCGATGGCGGCGCTGGCGCGCGACGCGGCGCGGTCGAGGCGGGCGGGGCACGAGGAGCGGCTGCGCCGCGCCGCGTCCCAGCGCCTCGCCGTCGAGGGCCCGATCCGCGACCTGCGCGCCGGCATCGACGCGGCGGGGAAGCGGCTCGGGGAGGAGGAGGCCACCGTCCGTCGAAGGCAGCGGCGGCTGGCTTGCTGCTGTCCGTCGCCGTCGCCGAGGAGGCCGACGTCAGCGCGGTGGTGTCCCTCGTGGAGCGCCTCGCCCGTGCGCAGGGGGCGGAGGCGGGTCTCGCGGCTGCCATGGAGGCGATGAAGGTGCGTCACCGGCGGCTGCTGCTGCAGCGCGAAGCTGCCGAGGTCGCCGAGCTCACGGAGATGTCGGCGCTGGAGGACATTCCACAGGTAGCCCGTTCCAGCAAAGAAGACGACCAGCTCCTCAGGGAAGCTGATGGCCGCTTGAGGGCTGATGTTACTGTGCTCATTGAATGTTTTTACAGCCGTTTAATGTAGTACTCCCTCCGTCTCAAAATATAGCATCTAAGAGGGAATGTGAGGGGGTTCACATCCCCTCCTAGGTTGCTATATTTTGGGACAAAGGGAGTAACTCTGTTTCTCTTGAGTTTTGTACGTTTGAACATCTATCTTATTCGAAAACTATAATTTTTTTAATCTATTCTATCACCAAAGGTATTTACACATGATTTATTTATTTTTATTTTGTACATCTTTTTAATAAGACAAATGATGTACATGTCGATCCCTGTTACCTAAGAATGGTGGTTATGTCTGCCTCGCTTATCCTCTCTGTTACCTAAGAATGAAGACGAGGCACTGTTGTTGTGTTCATCACATCTAAAAGCTCGTCGTCATCACTACCGCCCGTGCCCCCTCCGAAGCATGCATGTCACCGTTTGCCACTGCTGTTCTCGTGGTCCCTATGATCATTGCTGGACTGGACCCGTGGAGCCTCGAACGCATGGGTATGTCGTGTGTAGTAGATGGCAAATTTTGCTACAGGACACTGCTATTGTGTGTAATTTTAGCTGTAGGATACCGTCCGAACTTATATTTGGGGAAATACACTCCAAAAATATGGTAATTTACCAATGGACACTGCGTCAATTATAATAACTAGGAAGGTAGCCCGCGCGATGCGCGGGCATATATAACATGTTGTGTTTCGGAAGCCTATATGACTGAAATATAAACCAGAAGATACCTGCCATGCTTCAAAAGTAATATTTCTTCACAACTTTTCTTCATTAGCATCGCTCAGTAATTGTTTGCAAACTATTTGGTAGCTTGAAATTATTTGCCCTACAGAAATCATTTATGATCTTTCTTTTTTTTTCTAGGAAGAAGGTTGGAATCTTATTTATTTATTTATGAAAGGAATAATAAAATAAGTCAACTTACCATATCCATTGTAGAGTACTATATATTATCTTATAATAAAAAAAACATTTATACCATCTCAAAAATACTAAATGATAAGGTATCTCCTAAATTTAAAATAAAAATCACTTTTCTATTGTCACCTCTTCTTATGACGATTATATTGTTTTAGTGGATACTTATTATCATTATTATTGCTTTTGAAAGCTGAGAGTCTATTTAATAGATCAAACTACATCATACCATTACAATAAGATTAATACATTATTAGTTAACTATGATTTTTGTTTAAATATAGATCTAATGGTAAAGAATAATGGGTCCACCGTATTAAATGAAAATTAAGGGTCAGATCTTTTGCTTTTTTCTTATAATTTCTTTGATTTCTCTAATTTAGAGCGCCAAGTGGCGATTTAGGAGCGTTTGTAGGAAGTTTAATGGACTTTTAGTATATAATAGATAATTTTCGGTTGAAGAGAAGAAAGAAATTGCGTGAAATGTTAAAAATGCTCTTGAACTCACATGTCAGTTCTAGCTCCTATCTAGCTCTTAAGGGGCACGGGGCGGCGTCGGTCGCTGGGGCTCAAGCGAGTCCGTTCCCTTCCTTCCCCTTTTGTATGTAGCGGATGCCACTCCCGCCACTCTAGCTGCGTCACACAAACACATCAAACACACCAAGCTCAGAGAAGGAGGAGAAGCCTAGAAATCATCATCATCTCACGCATTTCTTGCTCGAATTCCTGCTCGATCGAAGAGGTTGATTGACCAAGAGCATCATGGGTTACAGCGAGCTGATTCCCGGGTTGCCGGAGGAGGTGGCAAGGGAGTGCCTCATCCGGATGGGGTTCGACCAGCTGCCGGCGGTGCGCCGCATCTCGCGCTAGTGGAAGACGGAGGTGGAGTCGTCGGCGTACGACCGCCTGAGGAAGGCGGAGGGCCTGGCTCGCCCAGCGCTCGTGCTGGTGCAGGCGCAGCGTGAGCTCGCCGAGGCGGGCCCGGCGGCGGACAAGCAGTCGTCGACCAGCAGTGGGCCGGGGAACTCGTACCGGATGGTGGTGCTGGACCCGGCGGAGGGAAGGTGGATGCCGCTGCCGGAGGTGGCTGGAGCGACTGGGAGCTTGCCGCTGTTCTGCCAGGTGGCGGCGGTGGATGGTGGTGTGGAGGGGAGGAACGCGGCTGCTGGTCGTCGGCGGCTGGGACCCGGAGACGTGGGCGCCGACGGACTCGGTGCTCGTGTATGACTTCCTCACGGCCGCGTGGCGCCATGGCGCGGCCATGCCTGGCCCGCGCCGGTCGTTCTTCGCGTGCGCCGCTGTCGGTGGGAAGGTGTTCGTCGCCGGTGGTCACGACGAGGAGAAGAACGCCCTTCGATCGGCGCTAGCGTATGACCCGGCGACCAACGTCGTCCTATGCCCTCTGATAGAGAAGATAGAGAGAGGGAGAGAGGAGAAGAGAGATATGAGATAGAGCTAACATATGGGTCTAAGGTTATTTTTGATATTTCACACTATTTCTCTCACCTCTTCTATCGAAAATTATTATTCTAATGGGCGTGGTGTTCATTTGTAAATTACCATGTTTATGGAGTCAAATATTTAGACACGGAGGGCGTCAAATAATTGTTTGAACTTTTATTTAAAAATCCAATTAAGTTAAAAAAATTATAAGAACTACTCGCTCAGTCCTATTTTAAATGCAACCATGATTTTCCGTGCACAATTTTAACCGTCCGTCTTATATGATATTTTTTTTTGAAAATTAAAAAAAACATAAGCCACATATGAAGTATTATTCATATTTTATCACCTCATATCAACAAAAATACTAATTTTAAAAAATATCAAATAATACGAACGATTAAAGTTCGGCACGGAAACTTATAAAATGGAGGGAGTATCAAATTACTTTCATCAAAACTATTGTTTAATATATGTTAATAATATACTAGTTTTAAGTGAAAAATGTTGACAATATTTTTTAATAAACTTATTTAATTTATTTTTGAAAATAATTAGAAAAAAATAAAACGGCTTATAATAATACAAAACAATGGGAGTGTCATTCTTCAAGGCAAACAAAAGAATTATCTACTCAGCGAGTCTGATACTCCGATTCCGATTCCTAATCGGAATATATCCTCGGTCCCTTTTTCTTCCCCGGCTGATCAGCGATCGATCAGTCCTTGTCCGATTGCTACTCCAACTCGATATTTCCACGCCGATATATACGCCGATCGACACCAAAAGCTGCTCATCGACCGATCGACGCCATGGCTGCCTGGATATTAATAGATAGATTATAATCTACGCTTATAATGTTTGGTTTTATTTAATCATCATAAATTGTGGTAGGTAGAAAATTAAAAGATGGAAAGAATGATAGAGGATAGGAGATGGAGGAGGGGATTGACAGACAGACAGATGTACGTACATACGTACGTGATGGGAGAGGAGGCGCAGGAGGTGGTGGGGAGGGATTTATGGATAGATTTGTTGATTTTTGTTTAAATATAGATCTAATGGTAAAGAATAATGGGTCCACCGTATTAAATGAAAATTAAGGGTCAGATCTTTTGCTTTTTTCTTATAATTTCTTTGATTTCTCTAATTTAGAGCGCCAAGTGGCGATTTAGGAGCGTTTGTAGGAAGTTTAATGGACTTTTAGTATATAATAGATAATTTTCGGTTGAAGAGAAGAAAGAAATTGCGTGAAATGTTAAAAATGCCCTTTGAACTCACATGTCAGCTCTAGCTCCTATCTCACTCTCTTCTCTCTTAAGGGGCACGGGGCTGCGTAAGCGAGTCCGTTCCCTTCCTTCCCCTTTTGTATGTAGCGGATGCCACTCCCGCCACTCTAGCTGCGTCACACAAACACATCAAACACACCAAGCTCAGCGAAGATAAGAGAAGCCAAGAAATCATCATCATCTCACGCATTTCTTGCTCGAATTCCAGCTCGATTGAGCATCATGGGGTACAACGAGCTGATTCCCGGGTTGCCGGAGGAGGTGGCGAGGGAGTGCCTCATCCGGATGGGGTTCGACCAGCTGCCGGCGGTGCGCCGCATCTCGCGCTAGTGGAAGACGGAGGTGGAGTCGTCGGCGTACGACCGCCTGAGGAAGGCGGAGGGCCTGGCTCGCCCAGCGCTCGTGCTGGTGCAGGCGCAGCGTGAGCTCGCCGAGGCGGTGGCGTTGGAGGCTATCCCGGAGCTACCTCCTGCCACCGAAGAAGAAGCCCAACTCGTCCGTGAAGCTTGTCGCCGCGTTCTAAGTGATCTTGTAGTGCTCATTCGCTTTTTTAAAGCCGTTGCCAACTATCTTCGTGATTAAATTTAGTTGAAGGGACTGAACTATCAAAAATCAGTCGACATCTTATAGCCATCCCGTTAAATTTATGTTCATTTTGGAACTTTTTCAAATGTCAGCCCTTGCAACAATTTTAATTACTTCCTCCGTTTCATATTATAAGACTTTTTAGTACTGCCCATCTAGATTCATTAACATCTATATGAATATGGATAATGTCTAGATTCATTAACATCTATATGAATATGGATAATGCTAGAAAGTCTTATAATAAAAAACGGAGTACATGACAACTTTATTGTTGGTATAAACGTTTTACGTGATACAAATAAACTTTACTTAAACTTTGAAATTTATAAGTAAAAATTAGGGAGAATAGGTAATATGGTCCCTAAAGTTTCGCTCCTGGGTCATTTTAGTCCTTAATCTTTTATATTGTCCAAACAAGTTCTTTAAATTTGTCATACGGGCTAATATAGTCCTTGGTCCCACCAAAATTGCCACATGGACATGCCATGTCACCTTCCTATGCAAAATTTATATGATTTGTTCAATTTACCCTTACGCATAGGAAAATAAAAAACAAAAGGAAAAAGTTAAAAAAATATATGGTATATGCAAGAGCAAAAATATACCACAAAATGGGTGAAAAAAGAAGTATTTTTTTCCTATGATTATGTCTAATTCACCCTTATATTTATTTTTATATGATATACGTAAGGGTAAATTGGACAATTCATTATAGATTTTGCATGAATGATGACATGGCATATCCATATGATGGTTTTGGTGGACCCAAGGACTATTCTAGACTTTATAATAAAGGTTAAGGATTTCTTTGGACCATTTAAAAGGTTAGGGACTAAACTGATCCTACAGAGAAACTTTAGGGACTAAAGTAGCTATTCTCCCTAAAAATTACATAAAAATTAAATTTATGTAATTAAGGTCTTATTTCAAACAAATATTTATTTCAAAGAAAACAACCGAACATGCAATAAAAAAAGAAAGAAAAATTAGATTCAAACAATGTTCTTTGTTGCACTACCAAAGCCAAGCAATTATGCATGTGTTTTTTTGCGCTGGAACCCTTTGTAACTATGGAGAAAATATTGTTGAACTTATATAGAGGATAAAAAATCTAACTTAATTTTAATCAACCCTTGATTTGTTTGTTACGTACCTTCACGAGGCGATTCAATCACACGAAAGTTGAGTTCCTTGATTTTGTAATTTTTGCTTCTAGCCATATTTACATGGCATGTGTACAAATGGTATATATGATAATTAGCTAGCGGTAGTATAATTTTTACTCGATACAAGAGTTGTGTGAACTTAATCTATCTTTTATTCAAAAGTCAATAAATGGTTTTTGAGATATGCTAAAAAAAATAGAACCCTCGATATACTTTAAAGAAGTACATTCTCCGACTACATATAAGACTTGAACAAACTAAAATGATTCCCTTCAACAATATAAATGCCCACACATAGGCTCATGCCACCATCCTAGTTACAACAACATTTCATCCAAAAAGAAGTGACAATACTGCCTCCCGTCCAATAGTGTTGGAGCTCATTGTAATTGAAGTGGACCAGAGGCAGACCATCCAAAAAGATGCAACAATACTGCCTCCATCCAAAAGTCTCTTGACATATTTTATTTTCTTTTTTTTTTCAAAGGTATAAGGCATATCTGTAGTCCCTATATGCTAAATTAAGTTGTTGATCAAAACCTAATGATACATCTTAATATTAACTGGATACATGCATGCATATATATAATTCATTGGTTTTGTCATATGGTGGATGAGTTAATTTCTCGTTGGTTTTGGTGACAAAGATATGTATCCTAAACTTTTGGATGGAGTGAGCAGTAAGTTAGCCACGAAAGAAGAACACAATACTGGCATAATGCTAAATGCATTAATTAATTACTACTATGTGTCTAGCACACGGAAAACAATTAATGTAAGTTTATAGCGCATCGCTCTAAACCACAAAACTATGTGTCATTGGTACATAATACCACATATGGATAGGTCTTATGGGTGTCGGCTCGCTTAAAACAAGCATCTATATGGAATTTTGGATCAAATTAATAATCGACACCTATAACCACTTATTGTTGTTGGTTCATAATAAAGATTGGCACTTATATGTGAGTCATTAGAGCTAGCTTTTAAAAATCAATATCATTATGTGAGACATCACAGTGGGTTTTTAAAGAAAACCAGCATTGACAGATCGAACCGAGCTGGTAGGATATAGGAGGCAGGGGTCGGTTTTATCTTCCACCAAAGCCTGTTCTTATTGCTTCCCCCACCCTTTTATCTTCTCGATCCATCCACATCTTCTTCTCTTCTCTTCTTCTCCTGTGCGAGGGTGTGCCCCCCAATCAGGGGTGAGTGGCCTCCGATCTAGGGCGTGCGGCGAGCAGCTTTCCCCACAGCAAGGGCGTGGCTTGCACAACACGATGCGTGGCAGACAACCTCCCCATGGTAGCTCGATGTGCTCGAGGCCCTGCTCGTATTCCACTCCAGTCGCCCCCCGCCTCCTTCCCTTGCCGTGAGCTCTGGGTCATCTAGATATACCTGCCACGAGCTCGGTAGAGGCTAGATCCAGCCGCCACGAGCTCAAGGCGTGGCTAGATCTGGCTAAGGGGGAGTGGTGGTTGGGGGATTCGACAACAGACAACGCACTAGATGACGTGTGGCAGTGGCAACGCTCAACGCACAAGTGGGAGGACTTCATCACGGCAAGCAGTGGCAACGGCGGTGACATTCTCTTCCTAGATATATGTGTTCTTAGATGCTAGCTTATACATGTTTGATTACGTAACTTTGTCGTTTGATTATCTTGAAAACCTTTCGATCTCAGGGTCTCTATGCTGTTGTTAGATGGATGGTTGATATGTTCTTGAAACCATTCAATAATAGATGTTGACTAATGTATTCTTGGATGTGCGATGCTTTGGGATAATAGGGAGCTACCTTATTCATCTGCTCAAATCAAGCCGAACTAATGAGGATTCATAGAACCTCGGGGTGCCTGTTACTAAATCAACACCTATGTTTTCTCATTAGTTCCGTCTCAATTTTGCCGGTTGAAAAACAAACATCTATGTGGGGGTTTCCGATCGACATCTATAGTGTTCTATTTACAAGTGTGTTTGGGAAGTTTGGTTCCAATTATTAATCGGAATATACGCTCCATCTGTTTTTTTTTCTCTGATCAATGATCGATCAGGCCTTCTCTGACTGACGATACTTCTACACCATTGTTGAGCACAACTAAATCAAGTTTTCTGCACACGTTAAGCGCAATTAAATTCTCTTTAGGGCAACGGACCACCGCTGGATGGTGTGGTGTTGGTGACTACTCCCTCCGTCCCAAAAAAAAGGCAAACCCTGGGTTTGCGTGTCCAACTTTAACTGTCCGTCTTATATAATTTTTTTTTATAATTCATATTTTCATTGTTGTTAGATGATAAAACATGATTAATATTTTATGCGTGACTTGTTAATTTAGTTTTTTTTATAATTTTTTCAAATAAGACGGACGGTCAAACGTTGGGCACGGAAACCAGGGTTTGTCTTTTTTTGGGACGGAGGGAGTATGCTGGTGTGATGGTTGGTGGTAGAGATGGTGCTACAACTATGGTTCAGGTTTATCGTTTTGAGGATTATATCAGGGTATTGATAAGATCATAATTTTGTTTATTTCGGTCCGAAATTATTTGATTTTTTAACAAAATTTAGTGAAATTTTACAAATATTGCCAAATTCACTAAAAAATTAAAATCAAAAATAAAAAAATTATGGCCGAAATAATATTGTACGGGGTCCAATAGAAATTTAGGAAGTTTTTAGTCCGAAATTTGAACCCTGGCTACAACCGGTGCAGGAGTTTTAACAGTGGCCTGAGGATGTTCTTCTGCAGCTCGCGGGAACGTCGAGCTATCTACGGCTGCCTGGAGGATCCTCCTGGCATAACGCTTGCGAGAGGATTGATATCCAAATGGCAATTAAACAGCCTCCTCTATGTTCGACAAAAATTTCTCTATCACCCAATTCATGTAGGTGACACGTACAGGCCCTATTACTAATTAAGGTAGTGTTTGGTTTGGGGACCAAGTGGGATGGGTTAGATCTATCCCCTTTTTTTGGGATGGGATGGTTCCAGTTGTGTGTTTGGTTTGTGGTATAGGATGGTTATAGTTTTTTGTTTGGTAGAAGGGATTGAGGTGGGATGGGATGGACAGTGTTTCACGGACCGTTAGAACGGGGGACGGAGGAGCAGGTCGGCGCGAGCGGAGGAGAGGAAGCGCCACAGCGGAGCCGAGCGGGAGGCGGCGGGAGCTGACGACTCGCGGCGGCGGCCGTCGCAGTAGGCGGTGGCGGACGAGGCGGAGGCGGGCGCGAGAACGAGGCGAGGAACGGTCGAGCGGCGGCAGCCAGTCGCGGATGAGGCGGCGGACGTGGCGGAGAGAGCAGGAGGGGAGGGATGGGTGGCCGTGGCGGAGCCGAGCGGGAGGCGGTGGGAGCTAGACGAGCGGCGGCGGCCGGTCGCGGACAAGGCGGAGCGGGCGTGGAGACGAGGCGAGGAGCGGTCGAGCGGCGGGGGCCGGTCGCGGATGAGGCGGCGGACGCGGCGGAGAGAACAGGCGGAGGAGGACGGAGCGGCGCTTTGCTAACAACATGAATGGATAGAATGAAACACTTAAAGCGAAATTCGAAAAGAAAATAAAATAGAATAGGAACTTCAGATCTTAGAGCATCACTAATAGATTACGTGTAATATTCTCTCAAGAATTTATTTTTGGGTTTCTAAGTGAATACTCCCTCCATTCCAAATTGATCTATATAAAATTATTTTATAGGTACACCGAGACCGAGAAAATCTAATAACTCTCTCATACTATATTTACTCTAGCAACAAACTCAATGCATGCACCCTCCCCAATATTTTCTAGCCAATAGCAAATCAAGATATTGCATGTGGGTTATAAATACTCGTGTGCATGGATGCATGCATCAATGTGCATTTACTCCAATACACAAATAACGAATAGACTCTAATAAATGAACACAAATATGTAGATCATTTAGGAATAACCTAAAAAAAACTATATGTAGATCAATTTGGAATGGAGGGAGTAGGAAGTAAAAAAATTGATCTCTCCGAGAGAAAGACTAAATTTTATCAAAAAAACTAAAAGTGGGCCTTCTGTTAAACTAGCTATAAACACAATTCTTCGTTTTCCTCCGTATGATCGGATTAGATCACGCGCTCTCCTAGTGCGGTGCTCCTCCCTGATATGGGAGAGACAGGAGTAGGAGGGGAGCGCTCTCTCTCCCTCAAATCAACAGAACAAGAAATACGTGGATGAGAACTCCACTACAGGTTCTGTTGGATCTGATTTTTCACCTAAAACCCCTTAAAATCTGTGTTGGAAAAAATACGGGAGAACTGTTGGTAACGCTCTTATATATAGCCAGTTTTAGCATCACAAAGTTGTTTATTGCATGATCTCTACCAAGCCAGCTCTAGCACAGTAAATATGTGAATGCGTTTGATATTGAAATGTTTCAAATCAAAGTATCAGTTGGAGTACATAACGGGAAGAGAGATTCAAGAAGGTAGAAAACACGTGCACCTCATTTAGTACTCGATCGTACAACCATAACATTTCCACTAGTTTTTAACTGTTTCTTCAAAACAAAATAATATATACCAGCAGAATTTCAATCCACTTCATCCATTCGAAGGCATAGATCGATCAGACTAGGAAGGAAAGAATTATTTGCTTTCAACAAGTGTCATTGCCAGAAAATAGTTAATCTGTTTTGTACTTGTGCATGCAGTTTAATTAGGGAGGAGAAGTACAGATTACACAAATTCTCTGCATCATCCTAGCTAGTCAATCAGTGCAGCCGTATCAACGCTTAATTGATTCAAGTTTCAAGAGAATGACCCCAAATATCCATGAGTTCACTATTCTTCAATTGACAATGTGCTTGATTGACCATCAAAATGGCAAATGGCAAGTACTATCGGTACAAAGGTGACCATAATTATCGCTGGCTTAACTCGGGTCAGAGAAATTTGCAATCAAGTTGGTACCGTACGTGACAAAAAGGGAACTGTAGAGTAACCAGATGTTGCCTATAAATAGCATCAGATAATGAAGAACTTTCAAGCCAAGAGTTAGCCAAGAACGTCCATAAAGAAGAGATGGCATCCAGGGTTTCCACTGTCATCTTTCTTGCTGTCATCATTCTCCCACTCTTGTCATTCGCCGAAGCCCAACAACCTCAAACTCCTCCAAGAAGAAATCCACCACGTGCACCGCCATCACCAAGGAGAGCACCGTCACCATCGGTGACTGCAGAACCAACACCGGCACCGGTTATAGCACCATCACCACCACCAGTTGTAGCACCTAGCCAGCCGCCAGTCGTAGCACCCACACAGCCACCAACACCATCTGGTGGTAGTCAATGCCCAAGAGAAAATGCAATTGCACTTAATATATGCGCACAAGTTGATTTGTCCACGTTGCTCAACAACCCGACTAAGGCTATGCAAGACTGTTGTCCACCAATCAGCAATCTCTCAAGCACCATTGCCGCGGGTTGTCTATGTGAGGCTGTGAAGATTAACCTAGGTGTCACCGCCGATGTCCTCTTCCTTAAGGCAGTGCTCCGCGTGTGTGGCAAGGCTGAGCTCGGCAACCTCGGCTGCTTCCTCTGAACGTGCATGAACATCTTATGCTATTCTATTAGTATATTAATATGAAAGAAAGCAAGGCAACAAGTAAGTAACACCTGAGCTATATATGCACAGAGCTGGAGCTCTATGAGGTGTTACTGATAGAATAAATAAAGTTGTCATTTTATAAATGTGCATGCATGATGCATGCCTAGTTGTATGTGCTACTGCAAGATGTTCAATGTACTAATATACAAAATAATTCGATCTGAGTGTTACATGGAAGTCATAATCTTATAATTTTTCTAGTATGCTCCATTGCATTATTGTTAATTCATGACTTATACCACACTGTTTTTAGTCTGCATGTCTCTACTCTTTCTATACCTATACCAATTAGGTACAGCGGGGAAGCTCACATTACTAAAAAATATGTAACCCTTAATTAGCTGAATAGTAAAATCTAAATCCCATGACACAATACTTATCTCAGTCTCTCGCTGCCGAATCCCATGCCTTGCAAATTCAGTGCAAAGTAAAAGTAAGGTGTTTTTCTTTTTCAATTGGATTACTGGTATTAGGTTAATTACCCATTGTTTATTAACAAATGGATTGGGTAGGACATGAGGCTACACTAAATACATGGTTTTCTTGAGCCTAATTTGATTGCATAGTTTGAGAGACAATCCATCAGTGAACATTTCATTTAGAGTATGTGCAAGGCTCGACATAGCCTAGTGTGAATATTATTGGATGGCTAAATATATATAATTGTCTAATAATTATTTTGATGAATGCGATGTATCAAGAATACACGGTTTTCTACAATATGTAGGAAGGGGGCCAAGGGAAAGGTGAAGGTGTAGGGGATTTGTTTTTTTCTATATAAGATATATCAAATGGTGGAAAATAATGTACCGGTTCAAATGATAAGGGATTGCAAGATGTTTTTCTATTTTTTTATTATTTTTATGATTTTCTCTAATTTATTAGAATGCCACGTGATGGCTTATGAGTGTTTGTATGGATAACACGTGGCCGCTTTATATTAAAAAGAAGCCATCACTTAAAATCGATCACATGTTATATAAAATATAGTTTAAAGCACTTACATGAATGATTATTAGCTTTATTTCAATTATTTGAACATATTAATTTAAAAAATAAGATCTTGAACTAAGCGGATTGTTTTCTCTAACTAAAAGGCACCATATTTTTCTATACAATAGCATAAACTCTGAGGTAGTTCTTTTTTTCTTATAAATTGTATATCTAATTTAGCAATGTATGTTTGCAAAAACAATGTATGATGATGCAACCTGTCCCGTGTTTGTTGAACTATTTCGTATTTTTTGTGGCATTTCTGATGACATGTATGTAAAAGGGCATTAGTGTTTGTCCCTCCAGATATATTTTTATGTAGTGGCTTCAACAGTTCGGTTATTCATATTCTCTTATGTACGAAATATATAATTTAGTTATGCATGTTTGTAAAACAATTTATGATGGTGCAATGTATGTTGTTAAATTATTTCATTGTTGTTATTGTCATTTTTTAATGATTAGTTTTACATTCAAGATTATTTTATAAAAAATGAATATATATTATTTTATCTTGAATTGTTTTAGATAATAAAAATCGATTAAATGTGATGTAAAGCACGCTTAAATCACCTCGTGTCATGTTTTCAATGTTAAAAAAATTTCCAAAGAAAAAAATGAAACATACTCCCTCCGTCCAAAAAAATTCAACTTCTGGAGTTTGAATTTTGTCCCACAAAAACCAACTTCTACCATGCTATCTAACCTCGGCAAATAAAATAAGAAGTTTTCTCTCTTAAATACCCTTTATCTACCCATCAACATTACTACTTTTTCTAACGAGGGGCATTTCAGTCGTTTTTACTCTTCACTAATCTCTCCCTGAGATGCTAGGAATGGGCTTTTTATAGGACAAAGGGTGTACCATTCTCCACTTAAATAATGAACCCGTTATTTTCAACATTAGATCTATTCCAGAAAATCATAAGCTGCTGCATGCCATGTCTTATATTAAAATAAAATCTGAGAAATCTGAGGAAAAAACAAATCATCGGTTTTCACTTTGGTCGTTCGAAAGATTAAAACAAACAAACTCCCTTCCACCCACCCCTCCCGTCGTATACACACACAACCTTGTCCACGCTCCACCCCCTCCCATCTCTATGCTATTTATGTCTCTTTGGTCCCTCCCTCCTTATTTTTAGCTAGCAAACTAAAAGAAACAATCAATAAATGTGTGTAATTTTAAGCTACATGTATGATTTCTAATCTAACTATTGTTTTATTTGTAATTAAACCAATAATATAACATCCATATAATCTAAGATCCCATAAGAAATAATAAAAGCTATGAAGTTACAGTTGTTTGAAATTTGTTATAAACATTATCTCCACTATTATAAAAATTGAAGATGTTTCCGCTCAAAATTTTGATGTCACCTTATTTCGGTATGATGTAGGTTTCATCCGTCCTCTCCGAGATTTAAATAAAAGGGGAAGGAGGACACTAGTGTCCCTCTAACTTTAAGTTAGAGGAGCCTCATCCAAATAAAAGGTCCCACGCAATCCATCGTCCCCTTTTTGCTGCAGATGAAATTTTCTTCCCAAGTATTTGTCAGACCAAGACAAGTGAACCGGCCCGAATCGAACTCCCACATGACGTCTCATCTGATCCGCTCTGCAACCGAAAACAAAAGCCGGAAGAGGAGAGCAGCCGCTGGACCTAGACCACACATCGACAATTCCCTCCTCGTCACCTTCCTGCTTGCTGCCTCATCCCCAATTGATCTTTCTTCCAAAAACACCAAAAACAGAATCCTCCATGTACGGGAACACATGATGCTACCTCATTCCTATCCATTATCAAATCAGATTGATCAGTCCCATGCCTGACATCATTCTGGTTCTAGATAGGGAATCCATGTTCCGACCAAGACAGGCATCTTCTTTGGATATCCATATCATCATTTAGTTCACAACTCTCGGGAACCTGTCTTTTTTTCAAGATTTTCTTGTCAATCTCACATCATAAACCAACACCCATCTGACCATCTTCTGCGCTCTCTCCGTGGTCAAGCTCCAGGAGGAAGCAGAGCAGTATGGCACTGTGTAATTGTGACGAGGACTCCCTGGCCGGTCTCCTCCCACTTCTCCTTCCACCTTCCCTCTCCCCCCATCCTCTTCTCCAAGGCAGCGGTGCTGAGTCCAACGTGCTATTGTCTTAGCCGTCTCCACCACTACTAGATGTTGCCTCCTAACCAGTCTTGCTATTTGCCTCCACCGCCAATGCTGGCCCACCGCCTCCTACCAACTCCATAGTGGCTTGCCGCTTGCCCATGTCCATAGCTCGCCGGAGTCGGAGGATAAGAAGCCCATGCATGAATCTTGGTGCAGGTCCAATGGTCCAAAATCTATAAAAAATGATCCCTAATTGTTTGTTGAATGCCATTTAGCATTTCCGATAAGAATAAGACCAAGTAGCTGGATGCCTTGAGTATCTCTTTTTAGTTTCTATAGGCTAGCAGTTTTGTGAAGAGGGATCTAGACATGATCAGTCGAACATATTCCTCAAATAATCTTGAGTAAACTGTGTTTCAATACTACAGAGTACATGTTTATTTCCCTTTGCGGATGCCTTTTACCTTTTCCCCTTTGCAGAGGATGGTGACTGCCTAATTTGTGAAAATTTGTGAAAGTTGGAATAGGTTCAGAATGTGCAGAAAATTCTGAATATCTCACGTGTGTATTACAAAATTCGTGATTCAACCTGAATTTGTATATAATATGAGTATGTTTTGATATTTTCATGTATATAATTTGGAGATATTTGCGAGGTATGTACAAATTTGAGATTTTGTACACATGTGTTATAAGTACATATAGGGAATCTTAACCTTCCTTAATTTGTTTGATAATCACCCATTGTAACGCATAGGCATATTTGCCAGTGTGTACAAAAATAAGAGAAGAAGAAAATAGGAGAGCAGGGGGCATGAGGGAGGATCAAGCGGCGTTCACGTACAGATAAATATAATGGGATTTGTTTTTCTTTTTCAAAAGATAAATCTAATAAGATACTACCCACTTTAAACTGTAAATTGATGGGTATATATTTTGTATTTGTCTTAGAATTTATAAGTATTTTCTAATTAGCTGTATGCTTTAGATGTTACATTTAGATATTTAAATTTCTTTTCATAAATTATGCTTTCTAAAACAACATACATCATGGGAACAGAGGTGGAGGGTTACGTAGGTGGACACCCATCCCTTCTTTCTATAAAGTTAATTATGACCCACTAAATACAATTAAGACCCTAATGATCAAACCTTAGTGTTCAACGTCACCAATAAACCTACGCCATAAGTTCAATAAATAAATAAATAAATAAACCTACGCCATTAGATCAATATCCTCCTTCTTATTTGAGCCATTAGATTAGTTTGTTGAACTAATTAGGGGCCTGTGCTTTATAAGGCCCATTATATGTCGCGACTAGCCCAAGGTAGCTGGTGGCAAGCAAGTCAATAGGCAAAGCGACGCCCCACCACCTCCACCAATATATAATTGATTTTTTTTGACGAGACCCCCTATAGGTGGGCCATATTTGCTCCCGCCTATAAAAAATCGTTTCCCTGAGGCCGGTTCAATGGCTTCCTGCAAAAATGCATTTTCACAGGTAGGCCTTTAAGAGACCCGCCTACGAGTCTGACCTCCCTCCTCTCCCCCTCTCAACATATTTATTTTTTCCCTCGAAAACATTTTTAATTTTTTAATGTCACATGCTTATCTCTTCACCTTCTCTCTCCCCACTCATTTCCCCTCTATCTCTCTCCAACTTCTCCCCTCCTCTCCCATTGCTCGGGCTGGCAGGGACATGGCTGGGGGCGGCGGCCTACACGAATGGTGGTGGCGAGGGCTCGGGTGGTGGGCTTGACGATCGGACGTCGTGGAGCAGAGGATCCGTTGGCCGCAGATCCGGTCTGGGCAAATCCATCGATCGGTGATAGGCGATGGCGATGGCGACAACGGGAGCCATGGCGGTGGGCTTGGCCTCTAACCGTGCGGACCACTCTGCCTCTCCACCCTGCCTCCCACGGCTTCTAAATAACATGAGAACTCCCTAAGTGCCCAATTATTATAGGTCTAGAAAGACTAGAGGCAGGCCATCTAAAAAATGTGGCAGCACAAATCATAAATGTTCAACAATGCAATAGAGAATACTACAACAATTATAAAAATATAAAATTATGACCTCCATGTAATTCAGCATTATTTGTGTAATAGCATACAGCTTACAGTTGCACTTACAACTAGGCATGCATCATGCATGCACATTTATAAAATGACAACTTTATTTATTCTATAAGTAACCTCATGGAGCTCTAGCTCTTTGCATGGCTCAGGTATTACTTACTTGTTGCCTTCCTTTCTTTCATATTAAGTTATTAATAGAATAGCAGAATATGTTCATGCACGCTCAGAGGAAGCAGCCGAGGTTGCCGAGCTCAGCCTTGCCACACACGCTGAGCACTGCCTGAAGGAAGAGGACATCGGCGGTGACACCGAAGTTAATCTTCACAGCCTCACATAGGCAACCAATGGCAATGGTGCTTGAGAGACTGTTGATTGGTGGACAACAGTCTTGCATAGCCTTAGTCGGGTTGTTGAGCAGCGTGGACAAATCAAGTTGTGCGCACACATTAACACTACAAGGATTATGTTGATACATGACATTATCCGTTTGTCATAGACGCCCTAAGAAACGTCACAGGTAACTATCCGTGAGAGTCCAGAAATACATCATAGAATCCCCGTCATAAACCTTCTTCATGGAAAAAAACCGTCACGGACGCGCTGGATCGGTGACGACTGTGACCGTCATGGAATAGCTATTCGTTTGGTTTTCAGGCAGCATCAGTGATGAAACGGACCGTCATGGACGTTGTGCCACATCAGCACAGCTATCTCAGCATGGTGAGGTGGAATCTGACATGGCTGCATCTGACAACACAAATCGAAGAACTCTTAAAGTAGATGGTGACTTTATTGATTCTCTCTGTGTTTGCAAAGTGCACCAACAGCACTCCTTACAAAATTTCGACTAAACTGGAAACCCTAACTCAAAACTCAACTCAATTGCTCTCCAAAAACGATACTAGAAAGCCTCACACTCCCCCTCTATTTATACCCGAGGTAGGCAGCCTAAAGTCACGAACCAAACTCATACTAAGAGTCCTAAACACCTTAGGAAACCCTCTAGTAAAATAAAGAAACTTTACATAACCAATCGTACCAAATTTGGACTCCTTCCAAATTCGACTCCGCATCCCATACGCACACAATACCTCCATCGTATGCCATATAGAATCTCCATCAACCACGTGCATCAACTCTAGCCTAAGTATCCCACATGATCTCTGACCACCACGAACGTCGTCTTATCCCCAAGCCGACTTCTGGTCCATCACCGCAAATACTCTCCCGAGGCATCGAGTCACCTACACATGAAATAAACAAAGAAACCATATTCCGAGACCAAGCTTTCTTCAACTTGACTCATTAGTAGCAAACAACAGTATTACATACATATAGTATCCATCTAGAAGTCATAATCATGAAATAATCACGGATATCCAAACAAACAACCCAAAACCGAAACTGACACAAAGTCAGCCGGTCAGACTGCGGGCTGCGCCGGTCCGACCGCTCGATCACCGCTGGTCTGTCCGGCATACACAGCCCGGTCTGACCGGTCACATAAAATGATAGAATCCTACGATCACCTGTGAGTTCAATCATCTCCAAAACCACTTCATGAATAAATTCCAAATAACAAAACCAATAATCTCCGATGCCCAATTGTTCATCACAGAATAATAATCAAAAACATCTTTGATTTTACACCTTCCACCTTCCCTCTCCCCCCATCCTCTTCTCCAAGGCAGCGGTGCTGAGTCCAACGTGCTATTGTCTTAGCCGTCTCCACCACCACTAGAGATGTCGCCTCCTAACCAGTCTTGCTATTTGCCTCCACCGCCAATGCTGGCCCACCACCCCCTACCAACTCTATAGTGGCTTGCCGCTTGCCCATGTCCATAGCTCACCGGAGTCGGAGGATAAGAAGCCCATGCATGAATCTTGGTGCAGATCCAATGGTCCAAAATCTATAAAAATTGATCCCCAATTGTTTGTTGAATGCCATTTAGCATTTCCGATAAGAATAAGACAAGGTAGCTAGATGCCTTGAGTATCTCTTTTTAGTTTCTATAGGTTAGCAGTTTTGTGAAGAGGGATCTAGACATGATCAGTCGAACATATTCGTCAAATAATTTTGAGTAAATTGTGTTTCAATACTACAGAGTACATGTTTATTTCCCTTTGCGGATGCCTTTTACATTTTCCGCAGAGGATGGTAACTGCCTCCTTTCCCCTTTGGCATAGGTTCAGAATGTGCAGAAAATTCTGTATATCTCACGCGTGTATTACAAAATTCGTGCTACAACCTGAATATGTATATAATATGAGTATGTTTTGATATTTTCCTGTATATAATTTGGAGATATTTGCGAGGTATATACAAATTTGAGATTTTGTACTCATGTGTTATAAGTACATATAGGGAATCTTAACATTCCTTAATTTGTTTGATAATCACCCATTGCAATGCACATGCATATTTGCCAGTGTGTATAAAAATAAGAGAAGAAAAAAATAGGACAGCAGGGGGTGTGAGGGAGGATCAGGCGGCGTTCACGTACAGATAAATATAATGTGATTTATTTTTCTTTTTCAAAAGATAAATCTAATAAGATATTATCTAATGGCATGAGATAATGGATCCACCCACTTTAAACTGGTAATTGATCGATGTATATTTTGTATTTGTCTTAGAATTTATAAGTATTTTCTAATTAGCTGTATACTTTAGATGTTACATTTAGGTATTTAAATTTCTTTTCATAAATTATGCTTTCTAAAATAACATACATCATGCGAACAGAGGTGGAGGGTTACGTAGGTGGACACCCATCACTACCAGGATGGGAGACACTCCCGGGTGCTCCAAATAATCACGGAGTGTTTTATTTGGCACTGCGTAAGTTACAGAGTGTTTCACGGGAACACTACGGAAAAAATCTTGTTACGGAGTGGTCAATCCAAAACTAGGGAACACCAGGAGGTTACAGAGTGCTACGTTATTTCACTAGGGAACGTGGGACCCACCATGCATCACCACAGCATTTTTCGTTGGCGCGAACGGCTGTTCTTCTTGGCGCCCATGCATTTTCGGCGGCGGAAACGGCGCGCTGGAAGTCATCGTTTTGGCGGGACCGGAAAGAAAGTGGGGAGCGTGACGGCATCCAGTTTCTACGGTGTGTTGTCGCATGAAAATTTGAGCAATCATCATCATTAGGAATAAGAGATTTTAATCTACAATTTCAGATTTAAGAGATTCAATGATAAATTCCTGTTTTTATACATCTTCTCACACTTCTTATTTTTTTCACAAAAATATTAATAGCTTCCTAAAAGCACTTACCTCATTATCTTCATCTCTGTGTCAGATTCACCACGCGCCATGAAGCAAACATCGGAGAGTTCTTTCCCTTACATCATCATCTCCACTTTCACCATCTACATCACTTAGGGCTTGAAGGCGGCGCAAACTGTTGAAAAGCCTTCCTAAGATTCTCATCTTCCTCCTCTGGATGAACTCTTGACGGCTTGTTGTTGTTGGCTTCTCACCATCTTTGTCTTTCCTTTTGCCTCTCCCAAGCTTAGGACAATGCGAACGAAGATGATCAATTGAACCACCATTCAAAGCAAACATTTGGACCACCTCTTTCTCTGTTTCTTGCATTATTCATAGCTCGAGCAATTCTGTTAGCAACCAAAGCCAAATCCTCCTCCTCGATCTGTTCGAGTTGATCATCGGATGTGGCATAAAACAACAAGAAAAGAAGGCTTATATGAAGAAGCATAATAAATCCGAAGAAGAAGAAGAAGAAACCAAAGCACTTGACTTAGAATCAACTTTCCGAAAAGAACATTCATCTCATGTGTTTTCAATTTTAGTATAAAGTGAATCCAAAGTCAAAGTAGACATGTTAACAGACTCTTGAATAGCTGTAACTTTCATATCCCAAATAGACATGTCAAGACTTCAAAAAGTGACGAGAAATCTCAGATTGTGGATAATTAGCATCATAAGAAGAATCAACAGATCTAAGATCACTAAAATTTTATTAAACCTAGAAAGATAGTCATGAAAGCTCTCCAGGTTCATCTCAATTTAATGTACTCCTTTTTGAAAAATATCACGACGAAGTTCCTTAATGTTATTTGTTCCTTGATGAAGTTACTCAAAGCATTCCAAATCTGAGCAGTCGAAAATGCGCAACACGATCTATCCGAACAAGAAATACCACTCAAAAGAAATGTTGCGAGCTTTGCAATTTGTTCAAAAATAGTTTTTGCAGCAGCAGTATTAATTCTTCAGGAATCACATAAGGATGAGAACTTTCTCCAAATATCATAAACTTCAGCCATAAGTAAGATTGCATCCTACTACACCCAATGAGAAAAATCCATTCCATCGAAAAACATAAGGCTTAGTTGAAAACCTAGCGGCAGTAGCCATGGCAAAAACTCAAATCGATAAAAATCCAAAGAGAAAACAAGGCTCTGATACCACTTGTAAGATCGATCACAATAACTAAGCCAACCAGAGGGGGGGTGAATGGTGGTATACCAAAAACCAAAAACTTTTAGCGAAATATAAAGTTACCCTCGAAATCGACGGAGATCGGTCTGACCGTGATTGATCTGCTGGTCTGACCGAGCGTAGCGCGGTCTGCTGGTGTTGAATCTCCGGTCTGACCGCCGAAATCACCTGCCGCCGCCTGCTGCCGTCACCGGTCTGACCGCCCGTATGCCACCGGTCTGACCGCCGCTTGCCGCGTTCTGACCGCCCGGTATATCACCGTCTACCGTCGAAACCCAGGTGAGGAACCTGTGACAATGTACCTGCAATATCGAGTCTAGTACCTGGACTAGCCTCATCAAAAGAAACTTCGCAAGTCTCAACGATTTTGTTAGTCTCCAAAATAAGTACACGGTAACCACGAGTATGAGCGGGGTAACCAAGAAACAATACATCGGTAGAACGTACCTCAAACTTATCCAAATTTCAAGATTTCAAGACAAAGCACTTGCAACCAAAAACACGCAAATGTGAAACTTTGGGTTGATGTCCAAATCGAAGTTCATAAGAAGTTTTTCCAAGTTTAGATCTCAAGAAAATCCGATTTGAAATATAACAAGCAGTGTTAATCGCCTCAGCCCAAAATTTTCTAGGAGTTTTATACTCATCCAACATCGTTCTAGCTATTTCAACCAAAACACGATTTTTCCTTTCAACAACACCGTTTTGTTGCGGAACACGAGGAGAAGAAAATTCATGTTCAAGACCTATTTCATTGCAAAATTGTTCGAAAGAAGCATTTTTAAACTCACCTCCATTATCACTTCGAATTCTTTTCAAAGAACCAGGAAATTCAAGATCCAATCGAAGAAACAAACCACGAAAGAGTTGAAAAGCTTCTTCCTTAGTTGCCATAAAGAAAACCCAAGATTATCGAGAAAAATCGTCAACAATAACCAACACATACCACTTTCCTCCAACAGATTGCACTCTTGCTAGACCAACAGTGTCCATATGTAATAGCTGTGTCAGTGCATCCGTCATCACAGAAATAATAGGAGTATGTGAAGAAGCAACCATCTTAGCATGACGACACGGTGTACAAACCAAATCAAGATCTTTCTTAAGTTTAGGCAAACCACGAACAAGATCCAAACCACTTAACCTAATGAGATGATCAAAACCAACATGTCCAAGTCTACGATGCCAAAACAACACATCTTTATCAAACTTGGCAACCAAATATGTTATAACAGGTAAAACATGATTTTCAAAATCAGCTTTAAACACTCTTCCATAGCGAGAAATATTCAATACAGAATCACCACAAGAATCAAAAACTTTACTTCCAGTTTTCTTAAAGTGAACCTCAAAATTTTCATCAACAATTTGTGAAACCGAAAGCAAATTGTATTTTAAGTCCTCAACCAAAGCTACATTCTTCAATTCAAAATTTTCATTTACCTTAACCAAACATGTACCGAGAACGGCACTTGTAGAACCATCACCAAAGATAATTGATTCAGTCTTAGATGCCTTCTTGAGAGAGGAGAATCAATTTTTATCACCGGTCATGTGCTGCGAATAACCGGAATCCACGAGCCACACGTTCTTCTTCCTTGCTACCAAAGCCTACACACAAGCAGAAGTCGAAGCCTCAGTACTGGGGTTAGATGATAATAAAAATTTAGGATACCAGTACTGAGACACGACCAGAAGATCCAATAGGCATATATCCACGTGCAAAATCAATTTTAGAATTTTCAGAAAAATTCCTCCGAGGCCGGTCTAACCGAGGTATAGTGGCCGGTCTGACCGGAGGCCGGTCTGACCGCCTCTATACTGCCGGTCTGATCGGTGCCCGGTCTGACCGACGCTCAGTAGCCGGTCTGACCGGTCGCTGGTCTAACCGCGGGACCCACTGCGGTCTGACCGGTTTCCTCGAGGGAAAACCAGATTTTTGCCCCTTTGATTTTGCAAAAGCAATCTCTCTCTCCTTCTGTTTATGAGCTAATCTGAAACAAAAACCAACAATGTGTCCATCTTTGCCACAAAAAGAACAAATATATTTTCCACGATGATTAGACACATTGGTAGCATTAGAAGATTTAGCAACACAAGCAAAAACAAGAGATTTTGCATGCACAACATTGGATTTTGAAGAAGATGCACTCATAGTAGACATGATACCAGCAGATTTAAACACAGTTTTGTTAGTATCAGGTTTAACCAAAATCTCACCCCTTCTAGCACCAACACCTAACACAACAGGAGGATGTCTAGAATTATGAGTATAAGGATTAAAACCTAAACCACGGTTATGTGTGTTAACCTTTGATTGATCCAAAATCATGTTAAGGTTCTTTTTACCATCAGAAAATCTTAGCAAATAATTTTTCAAATAAGAAACCTCATTTTCCAAATTAGCACAATTTTTACAATCTACCATGACACCTTTGCTTTTACGACATTTAGGGCAAGAAAGCACTTCATTGTTTTTCACAACATCTTCCATATACTCAACACGACCTAAAGCATCTTTTAGTTTCATCTTATTCTAATTACATGTTGAGCAATCCAAAACATCATGAGGTTGTTTTAACTTTTTAGCAGAAATCATGTTAAACATCAAACTAGCATGAAAAGCAATTTGATATTTTTGCAACAACTTTTTAGTTAAAAACAACTCATCCAAAGTGCGTGTGTGCAAAGCAAAACAACAAGCAAGAGAAGATCTATTTTTCAAATCATGTGCAGCATTAACATCTCTAATTTTTGAAATCTCATTCATTAAAACCTCACAATTTTCTCAATCATCATCATTAGGAATAAGAGATTTTAATCTAGCAATTTCAGATTTAAGAGATTCAATAATAAATTCCTGTTTTCTATACATCTTCTCACACTTCTTATTTTTTTCACAAAAAATATTAATAGCTTCCTGAAAAGCACTTACCTCATTATCTTCATACTCTGTGTCAGATTCACCACGCGCCATGAAGCAAACATCGGAGACGTTCTTTCCCTTATCATCATCTCCACTTTCACCATCTACATCACTTAGTGGCTCGAAGGCGGCGCAAACTTGTTGAAAAGCCTTCCTGAGATTCTCTATCTTCCTCTCTTGGGATGAACTCTTCGGCTTGTTGTTGTTAGTCTTCTCACCATCTTTGTCTTGTCTTTTGCCTCTCCCAAGCTTAGGACAATGCGAACGAAGATGATCAATTGAACCACGCATTCAAAGCAATAATTTGGACCACCTCTTTTCATGTTCTTGGCATTATTCATAGCTCGAGCAATTCTGTTAGCAACCAAAGCCAAATCCTCCTCCTCGATTTGTTCGAGTTGATCATCGGATGTGGCATTAAAAACAACAAGAAAAGAAGGCTTATATGAAGAAGCATGAATATCCGAAGAAGAAGAAGAAGAAACCAAAGCACTTGACTTAGAATCAACTTTCCGAAAAAGAACATTCATCTCATGTGTTTTCAATTTTATATAAAGTGAATCCAAAGTCAAAGTAGACATGTTAACAGACTCTTGAATAGCTGTAACTTTCATATCCCAAATAGACATGTCAAGACCATTCAAAAAGTGACGAGAAATCTCAGATTGTGGATAATTAGCATCATAAGAAGAATCAACAGATCTAAGATCACTCAAAATTTTATTAAACCTAGAAAGATAGTCATCCAAAGCTTCTCCAGGTTTCATCTCAAATTTAATGTACTCCTTTTTGAAAAATATCACGACGAAGTTCTTTAATGTTATTTGTTCCTTGATGAAAGTTACTCAAAGCATTCCAAATTTCATGAGCAGCTCGAAAATGCGCAACACGATCTTAATCCGAACGAGAAATACCACTCAAAAGAATGTTGCGAGCTTTGCAATTTTGTTCAAAAGCAGTTTTTTCAGCAGCAGTATTAATAGCTTCAGGAATCACATAAGGATGAGAAACTTTTCTCCAAATATCATAATCTTCAGCCATAATGTAAGATTGCATCCTACTACACCAATGAGAAAAATCCATTACATCGAAAACATAAGGCTTAGTTGAAAACCTAGCGGAGTAGCCATGGCAAAAACTCTAAATCGATAAAAATCCAAAGAAGAAAACAAGGCTCTGATACCACTTGTAAGATCGAATCACAATAACTAAGCCAACCAGAGGGTGGGTGAATGGTTGGTATACCCAAAAACCAAAAACTTTTAGCGGAAATAAAAGTTACCCTCGAAATCGACGGAGATCGGTCTGACCGTGATTGACTGCTGGTCTGACCGAAGCGTAGCCGCCGGTCTGACCGGTTGAATCTCCGAGTTCTGACCGCCGAAATCACCTGCCGCGCCTGCTGCCGTCACCGGTCTGACCGCCGTATGCCACCGGTCTGACCGCCGCATGCCGCCGTTCTGACCGCCGGTATGATCACCGGTTAGACCGCGAAACCCGGTGAACACAAATCGAAGAACTCTTAAAGTGATGGGACTTTATTGATTCTCTCTGGTTTCAAAGTGCACCAACAAGCACTCCTTACAAAATTTCGACTAAACTGAAACCCTAACTCAAACTCAACTCAATTGCTCTCAAAAGCGATACGAAGCCCACTCCCCCTCTATTTATACGAGGTAGGCAGCCTAAAGCACGAACCAAACTCATACTAAGATCCTAAACACCTTAGGAAACCCATCTAGTACAAGAAAGAAACTTTACATAACCAAACGTACCAAATTTGGACTCCTTCCAAATTCGACTCCGCATCCCATACGCACACAATACCTCCATCGTATGCCATATGAATCTCATCAACCACAGTGCATCAAATCTAGCCTAAGTATCCCACATGATCTCTGACCACCACGACGTCGTCTTATCCCCAAGCCGACTTCTGGCCATCACCGCAAATACTCTCTCCGAGGCATCGAGTCACCTACACATGGAAATAAACAGAAACCATATTCCGAGACCAAGCTTTCTTCAACTTGACTCATTAGTAGCAAACAACAGTATTACATACATATAGTATCCATCTAGAAGTCATAATCATGAATAATCAACGGATATCCAAACAAACAACCCAAACCGAAACTGACACAAGTCAGCCGGTCAGACTGCGGGCTGCGCCGGTCCGACCGCTCGATCACCGCTGGTCTGTCCGCATACACAGCCCGGTCTGACCGGTCACATAAAATGATAGAATCCTACGATCACCTGTGAGTTCAATCATCTCAAAACCACTTCGATGAATAAATTCCAAATAACAAAACCAATAATCTCCGATGCCCAATTTTCATCACAGAATAATAATCAAAAACATCTTTGATTTTACACCTTCCACCTTCCTCTCCCCCCATCCTCTTCTCCAAGGCAGCGGTGCTGAGTCCAACGTGCTATTGTCTTAGCCGTCTCCACCACCACTAGAGATGTCGCCTCCTAACCAGTCTTGCTATTTGCCTCCACCGCCAATGCTGGCCCACCACCTCCTCCAACTCTATTGTGGCTTGCCGCTTGCCCATGTCCATAGCTCACCGGAGTCGGAGGATAAGAAGCCCATGCATGAATCTTGGTGCAGATCCAATGGTCCAAAATCTATAAAAATTGATCCCCAATTGTTTGTTGAATGCCATTTAGCATTTCCGATAAGAATAAGACAAGGTAGCTAGATGCCTTGAGTATCTTCTTTTTAGTTTCTATAGGTTAGCAGTTTTGTGAAGAGGGATCTAGGACATGATCAGTCGAACATATTCCTCAAATAATTTTGAGTAAATTGTGTTTCAATACTACAGAGTACATGTTTATTTCCCTTTGCGGATGCCTTTTACATTTTCCGCAGAGGATGGTAACTGCCTCCTTTCCCCTTTGGCATAGGTTCAGAATGTGCAGAAAATTCTGTATATCTCACGCGTGTATTACAAAATTCGTGATAACAACCTGAATATGTATATAATATGAGTATGTTTTGATATTTTCCTGTATATAATTGGAGATATTTGCGAGGTATATACAAATTTGAGATTTTGTACTCATGTGTTATAAGTACATATAGGGAATCTTAACATTCCTTAATTTGTTTGATAATCACCCATTGCAATGCACATGCATATTTGCCAGTTGTATAAAAATAAGAGAAAAAAAATAGGACAGCAGGGGGTGTGAGGGAGGATCAGGCGGCGTTCACGTACAGATAAATATAATGTGATTTATTTTTCTTTTTCAAAAGATAAATCTAATAAGATATTATCTAATGGCATGAGATAATGGATCCACCCACTTTAAACTGGTAATTGATCGATGTATATTTTGTATCTGTCTTAGAATTTATAAGTATTTTCTAATTAGCTGTATACTTTAGATGTTACATTTAGGTATTTAAAATTTCTTTTCATAATTTTGCTTTCTAAAATAACATACATCATGCGAACAGAGGTGGAGGGTTACGTAGGTGGACACCCATCACTACCAGGATGGGAGACACTCCCGGGTGCTCCAAATAATCACGGAGTGTTTTATTTGGCACTGCGTAAGTTACAGAGTGTTTCACGGGAACACTACGGAAAAAATCTTGTTACGGAGTGGTCAATCCAAAACTAGGGAACACCAGGAGGTTACAGAGTGCTACGTTATTTCACTAGGGAACGTGGGACCCACCATGCATCACCACAGCATTTTTCGTTGGCGCGAACGGCTGTTCTTCTTGGCGCCTATGCATTTTCGGCGGCGGAAACGGCGCGCTGGAAGTCATCGTTTTGGCGGGACCGGAAAGAAAGTGGGGAGCGTGACGGCATCCAGTTTCTACGGTGTGTTGTCGCATGAAACTCGGTAACTCCAACAAACGTAACGCAGCAGTAGATTGTGGGGGGGGGGGGGGCACATGTCAATGGGCAGATGGAGGAATCTCCGTTAGCTGGCGAGTTACTCCAAAAAATAATAATTAAAAGAAACCTACTAATATAACGTCAACCGGTATTGTTCATGATGATTTATTTAAACGATATGTTATACTCCGTATTAGCCTCTTACGTGTGGAATAACTGAAAAAAACTCGTAGGCCCCCAAACGGATAGCGTTGAAATATTTCTGCTAATCACCAGTGCACGGAAAATAGAACGGTCCATTAACACGTGATTAGTTGAGTATTAGTTTTTTGTTTTAAAAAAAATTGATCAATATGATTTCTTAAGCAACTTTCGTATAATTTTTTTTTGCAAAAGACATAACATTTAATAGTTTGAAAAGCGTGTACGCGGAAAATACACTCCGCACAGGTTGTGTTCAGTTGCCTTGGTTGGGAACTCACACTTTGCAACTCATTAGCGCATGATTAATTTAATATTAGTTGATTTTTTTAAAAAAGGATTAATGTGATTTTTTAAAACAACTTTCATATGCAAATTTTTTTGGAAACGCCATATCGTTTAGTAGTTTGAAAACCGTGCGCGCGGTTGCTAAAACCGTAAAAATTACCTAATTAAGCAGGTTATTGTCAGTGTGTGCAAAGGCTACTTAGGCAATGGAAATCATGATTGCATCTTATTTCATTAGGCCAAATAAGTTTTTTCCACATGTTATGGAGAAATCTCAAGTACATCTTATTGACTATATCGAGCAAGGGGATTCTTTTTATGTCATAAACTCTCTTCAGTTTTTAATGTTTGATGTCGTTAATTTTTAAAGATATATTTTATCATTCATCTCATTTAAAAAATGTCAAAATATGTGAAAATATAAGTTATGTTTAAAATGACTTTAATAGTTAAACAAATTACGTAATTCTTTGAGTAAGATGAATGGTCGAATATATATGCAAATCAACTGTATCAGACACTAAAAATGGAGAAAATATATAATTAGCTTTGGGTTTAAAATTTTTATAATTTCAAAAACTACTTTTTTTTTCTTTTTTTGCCAAGTAAATTGCACTTTGCATATGGCAGATTATATCTTGATTCCCTTTACACTGGATTAATATGTACTTGTCGACGTTTGATGTCGCGATTCCGGTATTTATATAGTATGGGGATCATTGGTATCAGGGTATATGCGAGATATATTGAGGTAAAAGAGATGAAGACATGGATTTTTATACAGGTTCGGGCCCCTGAATTGTCAAGTAATAACCCTACTCCTGTTGGCCGAAGCCGGTCGTTGCTCTTATTCATCATAATCACCAGTACAATATTTGGGGTAGCCTATCTAACTGTTGTCGACATGGCGGACTGAAGTATCATCGCGTAGTCGACAACAGGGTAGTCTTCCTCCTCGAATCCGTGCCCGGCGAGATCAGAGACAGCGCTAGATCCCTATAGCCGGCCTCTGTAGGTACCAGATAGGGTCAGTCCAGGCATATCTCTGATGTCGATATTCGACGGTGTGTCTTGGCGTATACTGGCTTGTATGTTGATCTTGTGTAATCCTAGTAGTCTCCAATCAAGGAGTATAAAAGCCGAGCACAACTGATAAGCAAAATCGCCAAAGAGGTGCAACCCTTGAGAGCCACAGGGACCAATCTGCTTCAATTGGTAGCTTAAACAAATAAGTGCTATTCTTAAATCACTAATCAGTTATAAGGAGTTTGTCTCACCTGCTTCTTTAGCACAATATTCTATTAAACCGTTTACCCTTTTTTTTGCAGGGATTAAACCATTTACCTTGAAATATACATAGGTCTTTTGCATATTGACTAAAAGAATTTTACGTTTTTATTACACAAGTTTTATACGCTAGTTAGATGCATGGAACTTTGTGGGTTTTTTAAACGCAAAGCTACAAAAATATTGAGGCAAATTTGCTAGTTGATATAAACTGAAGATTTTCGATGGACAGAAAAATGAACTGCAGTATCAATGGAAAAAAAAAACCCAACCCCAAATTTCTAATTTACGATGGCGCGCGCGGGAATATAATTTTGCCCCCTTATCTTTAAAGGACAACTCTATCTGCCCCGTGTCTTCCTCCTAGAGTCCCAGTCCGACTCCCACCTCCAACGCTGGCAGCCAGGCACGCGCCTCCCCTAGTCCCCTTCACCTCCCTCTCCCCCTTGCGCCGGCTTGTCTCCTCGGCTCCTCCAGCTCTCTCTCATCCTCCATCCTCCGCAGCATCCTCTTCTTCTTGCCCTCCTCGCCACAACAACGGGGCCGCCGGATCTGCCGTCGACGAGCCCGCGGCAACCAGATCCTCCAGCACCTCGTCCACCGCAGGCGCTCCGGCACGATGACGGCCAGGGGGTCGGCGTGTCCCCCTCTCTCTGTGCGCTGGCGTGCTCCCTCCTCCTACTCCTCCAGTTCTCACCCTCCGCATTCTCCTCGCCCCCCTTGTTCTCCTCGCCGGAGCAATGGGGCCGCCAGATCTGCCGTCGATGACCCCGCGGCAGATAGATCAAGCGCCACCTCCTCCACTGCAGGTGCTCCAGTGACGACACCTAACTCTTCCACTCCACGGCAACGGCGAAGGTTTGGCCTCAAGTTGCAGTGAAGCCTTGGCGCAAGGGGCTGAGGGGCTGCAGTGAATTTTGTCCAACTCTTTGACCTGCGTGGTTCAAGGACAAAGTAAGATATTCCATCTTTTATCTATGGCTAGAATAATTGTTTCATACTGATATTCTTGTCAGTCATAGAAAGGCCTCCTCTACAGAGATATGCATTGGTGGAAACTGAAACTGAATGTCTCTGCGTAAGTAAACAGTTGAGGATCCCTGCAAGGCCTATGAATTGGAAGAGGTACTTTGTTTTGCCATTGTGCTTTCTGCTTGATAATGATAAACTGCAGCTATTGATAAGTGGAATCAGATTATCAAAGCCTCCACCTTAATAGTTCAATACTGCCTCTGCTTACTGATATACTGTTGGTATGAATTTGGTTAGATTACTTGTTTGCATTACTCACTTATCCAATTCATATTAGAGTACAATGAGTTGCCACACGTATTTTTCATGTTAGATCTTTGTAAAAGGCATAAATTTGTTTTTGCTACTTTGTCAAATAGCTGACAAAACATCAATAAATAATGCCTTGCCAACAACAGTGAAACCCAAAGTGAAATAAGAATGCAAAATTTTGGCACTTGATATCCTTATTAATTCCTTTCATCTGACAACACGATTTATAATTTTGGTGCTAGCAAATTGATTAGTATGTTTTTATAAACCCACTGAATTGTTGATAATAAGATGAACTTTTGATAGATGACCAAGAACGGTTTGAACTAAGATCATATAAGTCACCATTTTTTTCCTAACTTAGTGACATTATATACCAGGAATCATGACATTCTATCAAAGAGAAGTTAGATTTTAATTTTACATTTCTTTTCTTTTGAACATGTGCAGTAATTTATTTGGATTCCATTGCAATACATGGGTGCTTGGCTAGTACAAGAAAGAACTTCTATAACCAGTTAGTTGGGTGCATAGGCTTCTTCACATCTGTCATCAAGAAATAATTCCATTATGAATTATTATAGCTATACCTGAATTTTGTAATAAACATAGACAATTCTTAAGAAAACACACACAGGTTCAGATTACCTTACTGTTTATCATTTATATTATCTTGTTAATGCTATTTCATATATGTGCCACCTAGTTCTAGAATTTTTGGAATAAATGATGATACATGAAATTTGCATTCTCCTAGTTCTGGAATTTTTGGAATAAAGGATTTGTGTTTCTAAATCAGACGTCATCATTTCTGCAGATATTCTATTTTCTACCAGCTAGAGGGATCTGATTTGCACCAGTGCCATCAGATACTCACCTGCCCTGTAAGCTTTCACGTACCTGATTCTCAGCAAAAAGATAGATCTCTATTAATCTATTTCTACTATGGCTAGATTAATTGTTCAAATATACATATATGGTGCTGCCATCTTGCAAACAATACTAAAAACCAATAACAGTAAAATAAAATACTTCCAAGTTTTGGCACTTCCTGTGCTAGTTAACTTCCTGTGCTACATGATTTCCAATTTTTGCATGAACCCATTTTTGATAATAAGATAAGTTTTTGATACATGAATGAGAATTGTTTCAACTCGGAAGATGATCACTATTTTGTTCCTGAATCCTTCTTGAGCATTATATACCACGAGTCAGGATGTTCTGTTAAATAAAAGTTAATTTTATAACTTCTCCATCTTGAATTTGCATAATCATTTATTTGGATTTGGTTGTAATGCTTTGGCACATACTCCTTCATGTGCCATCAACTTATTCTAACTGACCAATCTTTGTACCTGTATATTAATTTGTAACAAGCGTAGACAATCTTAAAAAAAGGACGTACAAGTTCAGATTTCCTTGTTTCAACTTGTATAGATCAATCATATTATTTTGCTAGTGTTATTTTGTATAAGTTTCATCACTTTGTTTTAGTACAACACATGCAAGTGTTGTTTTGATGTGAATCTCTGTTGCTTTTTGTGAGAACATACCTACCTAACTGATCTCTTTTATGCAATCTTAGGGTCTCCAAGTCAACCGGCTTATTTTTCTACTCCAATCGTTAGAGGGGTTGACTGCAGCGCTGCTCATCTAAACCTTGTTCTGTTTGCGTGACTTGGTTGTCGATATGAAGGCAGAGGAAGTGAGGCTCAATTGTAGCTGTTTTTGATATTCGAATTTCTATTATTCCATATTTGATTGTAATCAAATTGATTAACTGAACATTTATGTCAATGCATTTCAAACCATTCTTTTGTTTGTGTTGGATGTGTGATTGCCCGTGGTTTGTTATTTTCAAATCTGGTGCAACTAATGAATGATTTGGCAATTGGTGTTAATTTGAAACCTCAATTTACTATAAAAAATGTGGAGGTTACAGAGCGTTACTGTGTGCACCTATAAGATTGCGGAGTGTTTATACTGCTCCACCACCCGGTAACAGAAAATTTTTGGCTGGTGTTTCAGGCAGACGCACGCTCCGCAAACTGATGCTTACCGGGTGTTTTGACGCACTACGCCGCAAACATTGCCGTTTCTGTTCTGCTATCTTTCACCGTTACCTGTTGCCGTTAGATTGATCTGTGGAGCGGCTCGGTTAGGACGTTCCCGATTTTCTGAATTCACTCGGTAACCACCGGCTTGTTACGGAGTGTTTTGTGCACATACACCCAGTATGCATGGACGGGAAGGAGAGATCACTCCCGGGTGGTGATTCCGGAGTGACGTACACGGCAACATGGATTCCTGGGTGTTTTTCCTCTGTTGCCGGGTGTTTTTAGCACTAGGGAGCTTCTCCCTCTCCAGTAGTGATCCCTTCTTTCTATAAAGTTAATTATGACACACTAACTACAATTAAGACCCTAACGCTCAAACCTTAGTGTTCTATGTCACCAATAAACCTATTAGATCAATGTTCTCCTTCTTATTCGAGCCATCAGATTAGTTTGTTGAACTAATTAGGGGCCTGTGCTTTATAAGGCCCATATGTAATATGTCACGACTAACCCAAGGTAGCTGGTGGCAAGCAAGTCAATAGGCAAAGCGACACCCCACCACCTCCTCCAATACATAATTGATTTTTTTTTTGATGAGACCCCCTCTAGGTGGGCCATACTTGCTCCCGCCTGCAAAAATCGTTTCCCTGAGGCCCATTTAGTGGCTGCCTGCAAAAATACATTTTCAAAGGCAGGCCTTTAATAGACCTGCCTACGAGTCTGACCTCCATCCTCTCTTCCCTCTAAACATCTTTAATTTTTTCCCTCAAAAAACTTTTTTCATTTTTTTCAAGTCACATGCTTATCTCTTCACCTTCTCTCTCTCCACTCATTTCCCCTCTCTCTCTCTCCAACTTCTCCCCTCCTCTCCCATCGCTCGGGCCGGCGGGGACATGGCTGGGGGCGACGGCCTAGACGAATGGTGGTGGGGAGGGCTCGGGTGGTGGGCTCGACGATCGGACGTCGCGGAGCGGAGGATCCGTTGGCTGCAGATCCGGTCTGGGCGGATCCACCGGTGATAGGCAATGGCAACGGCGGACCACTCTGCCTCTCCACCCTCCCTCCCACGGCTTCTAAATAACATGAGAGCTACCTAAGTGCCCAATTATTATAGGTCTAGAAAGACTAGAGGCAGGCCATCTAAAAAATGTGGCAGCACAAATCATAAATGTACAACAATGCAATAGAGAATACTACAACAATTATAAAAATATGAAATTATGACCTCCATGTAATTCAGCATTATTTTGTGTAATAGTATTTGGAGCAGCTTACAGTAGCACATACAACTAGGCATGCATCATGCATGCACATTTATAAAATGACAACTTTATTTATTCTATAAGTAACCTCATGGAGCTCTAGCTCTTTGCATGGCTCAGGTATTACTTACTTGTTGGCTTCCTTTCTTTCATATTAAGTTATTAATAGAATAGCAGAATATGTTCATGCACGCTCAGAGGAAGCGGCCGAGGTTACCGAGCTCAGCCTTGCCACACACGCTGAGCACTGCCTCAAGGAAGAGGACATCGGTGGTGACACCGAAGTTAATCTTCGCAGCCTGACATAGGCAACCAGCGGCAATGGTGCTTGAGAGACTGTTGATTGGTGGACAACAGTCTTGCATAGCCTTAGTCGGGTTGTTGAGCAGCGTGGACAAATCAAGTTGTGCGCACACATTAACACTACAAGGATTATGTTGATACATGACATTATCCGTTTGTCATAGACGCCCTAAGAAACGTCACAGGTAACTATCCGTGAGAGTCCAGAAATACATCATAGAATCCCCGTCATAAACCTTCTTCATGGAAAAAAACCGTCACGGACGCGCTGGATCGGTGACGACTGTGACCGTCATGGAATAGCTATTCGTTTGGTTTTCAGGCAGCATCAGTGATGAAACGGACCGTCATGGACGTTGTGCCACATCAGCACAGCTATCTCAGCATGGTGAGGTGGAATCTGACATGGCTGCATCTGACACATCAGCTTGGTGACGTGGCTATAACTGACACGTCAGCTTGGTGACGTGGCTCACCATTCCATGACAGCATTTTTTTTCGAAATTTTTTTTATTAGGGTACCGAAATGTAGGATGGGCTGGGCCGAGATATTTTCTGCGCGGCCCATTTTCGTTTCAAATTGTCCTCCAATTTCTTTTTATATTGGGTAATTAGCCAACTTTATTTTAAATTTGGCTCAGCCCATTTCCTCGGCATATTGGGCCAGCCCAGATAATACCAGCAGCCCAAGAACTCATTCTGGACCAAATACCACCACAGATTCAAATACATCCACAGATTCAAATCTCCAAAATATTACATCACATCATAGAAGCATCAGCACGGTATGCTTACATGTTTACTGAAATCACTGTATCATACCAAAAGCAAGCACCCTAAACAGGTTCAAGTTCACCATAGAATGAGTCTACTGCACATAATGTGCTCCACCAGAAAAGCATCACTACAGGAGTGTACTTCACAAGTTCAACAAAATGCAGCCATCCAAAGCAACCATACCACACAGCATTAAATTCTTGCCTGACTCGATGGAATCATGGCCATCAAACGCCTAAGTAGAGTATCAGTCTCGGCTTGCCTCTGCTTCATCTCCTCATCATTCTTGGCCCTTTCTTCTTCTGCTGCCTGCATTTTCTTCACCATCTCATCCAGCTGTTGGCGCTGAATGTTCACTAGCTCCCTAAGATCTGCTGATGTCTGCTTCTCCTCCACCAGTGCGGCTTGTAGCTCGCGGCGACTTCCAGCACTGGAATCGACAGGTAAGCTGTTGATCCCCACATTCACAAGAAATTTGTTCTTCTTAGTTTTGCCAGCAAGCACTTCAGAAACAGCATCATTCACTGACTTCGGTTCACAGCCATCCTCAACAGGTTCTGCGATCTTCATCTCCATTTCAGCCTAGCAGTGCAAGCGACAATACATGGCTAACTGATCAATGCATACCAATTTAATCTATCATTTGTTTGTGAACTAATTGACAATTTACTTACAATAGCTGATTGTACAGCAGGAGCGAAGGCTTTCTTCTTGCTGCAGTGGAGCTCTATAAACAAATCGAGCCCATTTGGTGGTGCATCTTTGTACTTGTCCCCCTAAACAATGAAAGAAAACCAAAAATTTGAGCTTGTTACTTCTTCAATGTATTTTGAACAGTGATTACAAATCTGTAATATCTCTAATATTAATTAACACTTCATGCATCAACTATCTATACAAGAGGATAACAAATCAATATGTATTAAACAAACATTAACTAAATTGGACTCACCAATTCGATGATGTGCATGTCATAGCTGCGAGAACCAGTTGTCTGGTGGAACTGCACTTTAGCTCTGTTTGCTTTGTTCTTTTCACAAGTCAACTGCAGCAACAAAGTTATGATCTTAAGGCACCTATGAGATCCACATGGTAAACTTGAAATGAAAATTATTGCCAAGAGCTTACCATTTTTTTTTCATCCTTCCAGTGTTCAACAAGTTGAAGCCACTGAAGATCACTCATGCATGTTACAGGAGATGTTTTCAACACCAGATGAAGTGGATAAGGATCAAAATACTTCTTTTTGAGCTTATGTCGCTGCTGGCGAACAGCTCTCTTCATCATTGCCACACATGCCTTTCTCACAGGACCAGCAGTTGTGTCCATATCAAACTTTGACTGAAAACAGGTAATGTCATAGTCAATTTCTAGATAACGAATCTAAAACAGATATTAGGCAGCGTATGGTAGTTCAAATTTGTGCATTCAATTAATGCTTCAGAGAAGAGTAATGCCTTCAAGCAAGACCATCCAAAAATGAAAATAACATACTCACTAAATTCAATAACAGATGCACAATGTACCCTAATTCTCACTCATTCAGAGACACACACATTCAAAGACACATGAACTTCAGAGAAATTGCAAGTACTTGTTAGAGATGGTATGTAATGTTATGTTCACAAATAAACATAGTGGAAAGCCTAAAGTTCAGACACTCACCCCAACTTTGTTGATGTAAAACCTTAAGAGTTTCTTGTTGTCCTTGTAATCCTTCCATTTTGGGAATATGGGAACATGGTTCCTGACTGCAATGTTGCACTCGGTGGCAAATTTTGCAGCAATTTTCACAGAGTTTGGCCTCATTTTACCTGGTTCAATGACCACAGGAAGTTTGCCCTTCTTTGAGCGGGACATCCTTTCAAGACCTCTTCCTACATTAGGACCCCTTATCCACTCCTCCTCATATGCTTCTGCATCTGCAAAGGATACAATTAACAACACTTGTGTGGGCTGTTGAATTTAGAAAGGGTTTAGAGTGTCGGGATTTGGAGAAGATACCTTCAGAATCACCCTCTGCGTTTTCATTGACGTTGGTGTCATCGAGAGTATGCTCATCAAGGTGGGGGGTAGTGTCCATCTGGCAATCATCGTTCCATCCAACACCTTGAATAATGAAAACAGAGTTTGTGATAGCTATCAAGATATGGCATTTGCTGTGAATTTAAATACTAATTACTGTTATCAAAAACTTGTTAAAGTAGCTTGCACAAACCTTCTTCAGTATGAGCAGCATTAACCTCGCTTAAAGCCTGAATTGGGATTTCAGCTTGAGTGTCAGCAGCGAGAACCTCACTTGTAGCCTGAATTGGGATCTCAGCTTGAGTATCAGCAACAAGAACCTCACGTGTAGCAAGAACATCTGGTGCCACATGCTTTTTAGACCTCGTCACTTTACCAGGTTGCAATGGTGCAACAACTCTTTTGCCCCCTATGGCGTGATGAGTCACAGAGGTTACATTCTCAGTATTCTTCTTGGATTTCTTGGTAGCAGGCTGCAATAAATGAAATAAATGAATATGTAAAGTAATCTAGAACTAGTGAATTATTGACAAAGGTTGTAAAACATTATTGAATGGAGAGATCTAGTACCTTATGTTTCAAGCAATCATGTCCAGACTTCATGTTCTGTAGGTCTTCAGTCTCAGGTACTAGGCTATCATTACTAACATAGCCCTCACTGAGATCATCATCTTCAGCATTGGCATCAAAGTCAGGGTCATCATTGTCCTTATTCTTTTCTCTATCTCGCTGGGCAACTGAATTTCCAAACACAATACTGGATAATGCTGGTACCCCTAGCCGTCGCATCATAGCATTGTTCTGAACGAGGATCCTTTCCGCAAGCTGCAGATGAGCATCCACAGGCCACTGTTAAACTCTATTCACGGCCTCCTTCAGGTTGAATGAAACGGTGATGGTTAAACTCATCCCCAAGTTGAGACCATGCAAGATGGAGCTTCTTCATTCCTAGAACTTATGTGACACATGGGAGTGAAAACCTCTTTTTTACCCATTTTTATTTGTTTGGAGCAAAATTGTTTGAATTCTGTATCTATTACATTATCCCAGAAAGTTATGAATAGCTTCTATTGCAGGAAGCCGAAGACTGTCAATTTCTTCAATTATTCTCTTATCCTCGACATCAGTTCCTAGTATATATTTCAATTATATGGATATATATTTCATCAAAACTCTAGGTTGATCGAACAATGCATGATGAACTGCTTCATCAACTGTATCTTGAAGTATTTCAACCATCGTCTTAGGAGATTGTTCCTTCTTGGCATTGACTTCCTCTTCAGACATGTTGGTACAAAACTCGGGTCCCACCAGGCGTGCCAAAAGAGTGTTGAAGAAAAATCCTCACTCGGCCGATGGTGCCGGAACTGTGTTGGTGCAAACTAAGTCGACAAACACAATGGCCTAGGAGATTTGCTTAGCTCCAGTGCATGTCCAAAGGTTTATGAGATGCAGGCGTGCCTATCAGTTTGATCCTGCAACTGACAAGATATACAAATAGTAGATTAATGAGCCGATCGGCTGACAAGCCGATGAAGTAAGTCCAGCCGATGCCGATACTAGCCGATAGCGAAAGGATTTTGAGCTATCAGCTATATGGTTGATGTAGAATCTGACACTTGATGTAAATAGAGACAATCGACTGATGATGATATAATAGAATAAGCAATTATCCGAAGGTTAAAGCATACATCGGCTAGAGGACCGATGTCATGAAATCCAAACGATTAGATAAACAGTAAAATCTTTGTTGCGACTGGCTAAATCCAATTTGTATGTAATCCTTATAAGTCGATACAACATCCATATAACTTATTGGCTGAAACCCCGATGAAACCCTTATTGGCAATCAAAAAGCAGGCTAGGGATTATGGTTCTAAACATGACTTAGTAGATCAAACTTAACTGATGCAGCACTAAGTAAGAAAATAAACATAATATATAGACAATCAAGCCCTTTGACTGATTTTCAGGGTGGTAGATACCTTAGCAGTTGGGCCCTTTGTTCTTCAATTGTCCTCGACAAATCGGCAAACTTTTGCTTTTCTGCTATCATATCTTGCTGAGTTTGTTCCAGCTGAGCTAGGAGGTCATCTTCTTTTTGTTCAAGTTCTTGAATCTTCTGTTGGGTTGATCCTGGACCAGCAAGCAGTTCATCATGTTTTGCTTTGTCTTCAATGATTTGTTGTCCAATGGCTTCAACAATTGTGGATGTTGTGGTTGTGATGTTGCAGTGTTGTGATTTGGAGAATGACGTCTAAACCTAAAATCCACCCTATAAGTATATATATATTATGTAACCTCTGATGTCGGGAGCGCCAGGACTCCCCTCACTGCTGGCTCGAGGTAGGGTTGGTGTGCTTGGGTGCAATGGAGGCTCATAGTCCATCTAGCAGGTGCCGCAATGCGAGAGTGACTGAAAAGCCGGGCCGTGACAAAGCTCATGTGTTGGGTGCGTTACAGAGTGTGAGATTGAAAGCGTATATCCACTGCAGTGTGAGTAAACTAATCTATTCGAATAGTCATGCTAGCAGTTAATGAGCATCAGGACTTGTACTACTCTTGACTAGACTCATAGATCTTTAATATTGCTTAGATTAGGAAAGGACGTGTGTGAGATCTTGCCCGATGGGTGGGGAGGTCATTATGATTTCGGAAATATGGACAATTTGGATGCGAGGGTAACCCGTACCAAGCGAGACTTGGGCCACGTTGGTAAGCCCTCGATATTTAACGATAACTTCAACACAACATTGTTTTTAGTCAAAACTGCTAAGTCATAGGTTTATGCAACCAGACCAAGCCAACCATGTGCCCCTATAATTATTATATGCATTACCATATTGGTGACGTGCTGAGTACAGTTGGTACTCACCCTTGCAAATTTTACACTTTTTTAGACTTAGTCGATGTGGAGATGCCACATGAGAACATTCCCGAGGAGGGAGAACCCGAGGAGATGCCTTAGGGACTGATCCCCAGTCGATACCTATGGAGTGTAGTTGGACCGTCGCAGCCTCGTGTCCGCTACCTTATCACATCCTTTAGTTTTTCGTATTGTATCGGACTAGACTTGGTCTATTTGGGACCCACTTGGGCTTCCCATGTAATAATACGTATCGTAAGACTATGTGATGCAGACTATGTTGTACCAGATATGTTTATATATGTGTATGCCAACCTACCGATCTAGGCAGTTGGTATTGTGAAGACATGTGGATCCCTGTGTTATAAATCCGGGCCCCGACACATGCTCACCGGTGATACTAGGTGACGCTACGATGGCCATTCAGGCAATTAGACCGAGGACGAAAAGTCAGAGAGACGAGCGCAGTGCATCGCCCACCCGTGGCTGCATGAGTAACCCAAGCAAAGAAGCTTCACAAAGAAGGCGAGCCATCGCTGGTCCTTCGATATGATCCTAATGGACAAGTTGATGCTTAATTATGCACTTGATCTTACACACCACGTGATTGGGGGGAGGGTTCTGTGGCCCAATGGGAGGTGCTAGGCCCACCCCGGCACTCCCAGTAGATGCGCCTCCCACATCTCATCTCTCCCGCCGTCCCTCTCCCCGGACAACGACTTGAGCACGTTCTTCACTGTTGCCAGAGTTAGCCTAGATATGCCCCTATGCATCTACCAGATCTACATGTGAAGGGGCTGAGGAAGCAGATAACTAAGGTGACGTTGCATCCTTTCGCCATAGCTCGAGGTCTAGCATGATGATAAAGTCACTATTCTAAGGATCAGAGTTGGCGGCATGTTCTTTAATTTGGGGGGAGAATTGTGTCCACTAGGTCGATCATGAGGACTGCTCTTGACATGTGGTCATTGTCGTGCCCATCAGTTACTCTCTAGTGAGAAGTTGAGCAGCTTCTTCGATGTTGTGTGCATGATGTCTTCGGCACACGGTTCAGACACATGGCTGGTCACCCAAGCATCATGATGCTCGTGCAGCAGCGCGTGCACCATGCCGTGGTTTGTTACTTGTAAGAAGCCCCTACTACTCCAACGCTGCACGCATGACGTCTTCATGGCACAGCTTTGCCAATTCACCAGCGTCCAAGATGTCCAAGTTGATGATAGGGAGATCGCACTTATTTCCATTTCTTTTTCCTGGAAACAAGGTGGCACATCTACAACTCGATTTGAGGAGGTAGACAAACCTGTCGGGTGGGCTCCACAAGGTGTGCTGTGCTGGCATGCCTACGTGTCTTTCCACGTAGTCAAAAGTGGCAAATAGTTAAGAAACTCCCCTCTCTTCGATGACAATTTTGTTGGGATGAATACATAAAGTGGTATTTGGAAAGTGGTGTTTTGTAAGAGTGGCAAATTGTTTAATTCGTAGGAAAATGAATGGATTGAGAAATGGATCAGTTATGGTGTGGTAAAAGGGAATAAACAGGTGAGACATGATTGATGTTAGTGAAAACTTACCGCATCCTCAGGGTTAAAGGATGCGGGGTGGGAGAGGCGCAGTGGACCTAACAATAACAGCGTGTATGTAGCTCATAGTTCTAATTATTTAAACTTATTCTCGATTACAATACACAATGGAATTATGCATGTGTAGTTTATTTTGTTTGTTTGAATGTATTATATTTTTCTCTAGTACCAATTATGTATAAGAGGGATATTATTTCCGAACTCTCATCTAAGAAATAAACAAAAGTTATAATAGATAATAAATCCAGTAGTTGATCCAAAGTTTATCACTTCTTCATCTTCTATAGAAAATTAAAAAGATGGCTTGACTAAGCTGGATCGATGAGAGCAACGTATTTTGCTTAGTTTCACCCAGACAACATATCAACTGTCCTCTTGTAATATGTATGTCGGCTTGGATCGGAGGCAACCAGCCTAAAGATGGGACACAGTTGTTACAACTAACAACATTGTAGTCTAGAATATGGTATAGTAATATAGTAACATGAAGCTCTTAAATATTTCTCGATATTTAGAACATGGAACAAATAATGTTGTTATAGTATGCCAACCTTACATGAGTATAGAGAAAGTATGTGGACTTCCAACATGGAAGGACATATACATATAAGAGGCACATTATTTATTCTGTAAGTAACACAACATGGAGTTCTTGCTCCTTGCATCTCAAGTATTACTTGCTCGTTGCCTTCATTCCTTGCATGTCAAGTTAATGACAAATGAAGTTGCCTATGTTAACAAAGCCACAAACACGAAGTATCGTTTGGATGGAGAAACCATTAAGGATAACACCAACACTGAACTTGAAGGAATCACATAGGCAACTGGCGGCATCAGTGCTAGATAGACTGGTGATCGGTGGACAACAATCCTGCTTAACCAAACTCGGGGACATGAGCAGAGTCAACAGATCAACTTTTGCGCACACGTTGAGCGCTGATACCTTTTCTTTTGGGCACTGACCACCTCTGGATGGAGGTGGTGGCTGTGATATCGGTGGTTGTGATGGAGCTGCTGGAGGTGGAGGTGGCATGGTTTGTGTTGGTGGCGGCGGAACACTGTGCGGTGCTGGCACCCGCGGAGGTGTACGTGATGGTGTTGGAGCTGGAGCGGGCATTGGAGTTGGTTCCTCGCTAACAGGAGTTGGCGGTGGAACCCTTTGTGGTGGTGGTGCATGTGGAGGTGCACGTGATGGTGTCGGAGTAACAGTAACAGGGGTTGGTGCTGGAGCGGGTGCCGGTGTTGGTTCTTCGTTAACCGGAGGTGGCGGTGGAACCCTTTGTGGTGGTGGTGCACGTGATGGTGTTAGTGTCACATTGGTCGGTGTTGGTGCTTGGGCTGGTGCCGATGTTGGTTCTTCGCTAACCGAAGGTGGCGGTGGAACCCTTTGCGGTGGTGGCGCACGGGGAGGTGCGCCTGGTGGGGTTGGTTCTGGTGGTGGTGCGGCACTTACTGGTGGTGGCGGTGGTATTGTTGGTGGTGGTGGTGGTGGCGGCGGCGGGGGTGCACGTGGCGGATTCCTTCTGGGAGGTGTTGCAGGTTGCTGGGCCTTGGCAAAAGAAGAGAGCGTGAGAATCACGACGGCGAACAGGATGGCATTGGGGACTGCCATGGCTACTCGCCGTGGTGCTATGCTCTTTCCTGCCTTTGAACTGATGAAGTATATGAAGCTATTTATAGGCTACCGCTAGCCGCTATGCAATGTTGGTGGTGGCTTGGTGCAGCTTACGGTCACAACTGGATTGGAATTTTGCCTCACACAACTCGGAGACTTGTAGCAATTGCTAATTAATCGTAGCACGTATACACAAAGCGTACTGACCAATTAGATAGCATCAATCATGCTTACCTTCAACTATCGAACAGTGAGCTCATGGACATTTTGGGTCACTCTCGAATTTATTCAACATTTATGGGCAACATGGCAGGACATGCTTAGATGCTGGAGGAGGGAATTTGTCCTATGTGTCCTATGGCTCCCTTAACTGTGCATATGTACACATAAATCGTTCCTAGCAGGGACACAGCTCCAAAGCAAATAAAATCGACGCCTGATCTCTCACCTATTCTCTATTGCATATGCATGGACCTGATACAAAGTTTGTTCTAATTTGATTTACAAGAAACAGTTCAAATCTTGTAAGAACCTAAAATCAATAGGTGTTCCGAAAGAGGTGGAGGCATATCTTTACCCAGGTGGAACTCCATTAAGTTGTTTGCTGGGTATAAATCTGCATGCAAATCAATATAAAAGATATAATATTTTTTTGACCATTAATTACTAAGACACATCTATTGTTAGTAGTGATACTGCTAGGTTGAGAACCACTAGATAAAACATTTACTCTCCCGTTTCAGATTACTTACCGTTCTAAGTTAACAAGTGAAGTGAATTATATAGTGTGAACATGTTTCTCATGGTGATTCTAAAAGTATAAATCTTACGATGTTTAAAGATAAAGATATAAGTTTATAGTATTTGATGGTGAAAGATTAAACTTGTTTGATATCAATGAGAACTAATTTGGAATGGAGGGAGTAGTGTCTTACTCCCTTCGTCCAACCATTAATCTCTATCTATTATAAAAATTTAAGGTGTTTTTACCAGACCGTGTTTGAAACGGTTTTAGTTTTATGTTTCGGTTTTAATTTATATCTCGACTATAAGAAATTCCCGTCTTCTATAAAAAATAAAGAAAAAAATCCATCTCAAAAAAGGTAAATAAAGAAAGAAAAGAAAGTCCGACTTAAGGAGAAATTAAAAAAAAGAGCTACCGTCGTCGTCAGTAAAAAAAAGAAAAAAAACATCTCTTGTCCGACTCCCTAGAAAAAGGAAAAAAAATCTCCTAGTAAAAAAAAGTCCGTTTGGTTTTTTTTGGCACCGGTATCTTTTTCCCTTTTTTCTTTGCACGCAAAAGAGTTTTTTATGCGCACACGCTAAAGCTTTTGGGTTTTTTTCCCTTTTTTAATCCGATCTGTTCACCACGCACCTCTCGGACGCTTTTAGTTTTTTTTCGTCAATCTTTTTTGTCGCCGGTTTTTTCTCCCGTGCGCCTTTTGTTTTTCTCATCCGGTTTTATAATCCCATCGGTTCACCGCACGCCTCCCGAGGTGAACCCTAGCGCCGCGCCGCCGCCATATCGATCGTGTGTTTTCTCCTCCAATTTGATTGCAAAAATCGATTCCCCACTTCTCTCTTATTATTTTCTCCATGATTTTCCCTTCGATTCGGCTTTAATTGCGGGATTTAATCTCTGTTCTACAGTTGCCAATGATGACGGCGATCTTCCTCGGTCATTTTTATCCCCAGTTTTTCGCTCTGATTTTGGGAAAAAAAGAAAGAGTAGATCAAGTGGATCAAAAACCCTCGACCAATTTTGGTTGACCAAGAAAGATTCGGCCGGATTTGATGGGGAGATTTGCTCCGGCAAACATATGGGCACGGGATTATTTTCGGGAGGTTCAAGATGGTAGTCATATTCGGAAAGTTGAAGATGGTAGGGTCGAAGAGAAGCAGACCAAATAGAGGAAGGTAGCGGACTAGCCTAGGGCTGAAAAGTAAGGAAGGCTTTTGGCCAAAAACCCACGAAATATTTTCATTAACTTTTTTGTTATAATCTATAGCGATCCCAATGTTAAGATTTTTATTAACTTTTTTCAATTATAGTGTAGAGTGATCCCAATATTTCAATTTATTACTTAGCTCTTAATATATCACTGAAAAAAGTCTTTACTGTTGCAACGCACGGGCATCTTTTCTAGTATATATAAGCATTTAAATTCTGTAAAAATATCAGCATTTATACACTACTACATGTCACATTAATCATCTCTCATTCAAATTTCTTCTGATCTTTTGTCTAATCATCCTTTCACTCCCAACCATATATGTTATTATATGGGGGCACTAACAATATTTCTCCGCAACCTAAACTTTTGGTAAATAACTAAAAAAGCTTTGGAAGACAACTGAAAATGCATTATATGTTGGATGGAAGGACCTTATTGAGGGATGCAAAGAATCATTCCATAAAGAGATTTTGCGCCACTAAAATAAAATGCACACCTTATATATCATTCACTCTAGGGCTAGTTTTGGTATAGGCCATATATATATAGTTGCCGGGCATCTGGTCCATATCATTTCGTTGACACGCTCTAAGGGTCATTAGATACTATATCCATGGCTTAATTTTTGGTGAGTCACTTCTATCCATGTTTTTTGGCTAGTAGGGAGTGAATCATAGACGTTTCCGTTGCACGTCACCACACAGTTAGCCACTGGCTCCTCTAACGGGTGGGGAAAATATGTATAAAAAGTTTGTTCCACGATGTAAGTTATTCTAGGATTCTCCACATTCATATTGATGTGGAAAATGCTATAATGACTTACATTGTGAAACAAAGGAAGTACGAAGGACTGACTCCAATTCTATAGAAGAATTTGTTAGGTAGTGTTGACTTTTTTCATAACCAACACAAAATCACCCAACAATTTACGGTGTAACCAACAATTTACGGTGTAACCAATGGAGTTGACAAAATCGATAGATAAAACCAGCTAGCTGAGCCGATTTCGAGATTAATTTACTTTCGCGTAATCAAACAACTATTTTATGAGCAAATTAAAGAAGAAGATAAATATTGTACTTATCTGACGAAAGAACAACTAGTGTCTGAGCAACCTCCACGCTTTAGTGGATAAGAACAACCCTTTTTCAGTGCAAAAGGGCAAAAAAAAAAAACCAAATTTTAGAATTGCTATAAGTCAGCCATGCAAACAAAATAAAAACTAACACAAAAATAAAAAAAAGAACAGAAAAATTATAGATTGATAAATTGTTTGGGGTCCCTTCCCAACAGGTCATCAATGGTATATATACCAGCTGGGCCTTAATATTTGGGAAATCTAGTCAGTTCCACACAAAATATATCTAACTTCAACCGAAAACGAAATAAACTGATCAATTTCTCCAACTCATCAACTCCTATGCCTAAGATAATCACATACTCCCTCCGTCAAGAAAAAACCTAGGAGGGGATGTGACCCCTCCTTGTACAACAAATCTAATCTAGATAATCTTCTCTGTCTAGATTATTGTACTAGGAGGGGACACATCCTCTCTTAGATTAGGAGGGGTCGTATCCTATCTTAGTTACCTTTTTTTTTTTTTTGATGGAGGGAGTACACCATTTGTAATTCAGCCAAGCAACGCAGCATAAGGTAACTATACGGACTCCCACAAAACGCGACTTATTTCGAAAACGCTTTGTATCTTACGTCCGATACGGACGAAACTCTGGACGGTGGGACCCATAGCCGAAACCTCCCCCCAACTTTATCCTCATTCTTCGGTTCTTCCTCATCCCCAACCACGCTAGCGCAGTTATCTCTCGCGGCGAAGGGCAGCGGGACCTGATCCAGGACGGCGCGAAGGCTGCTGAGTTCCCGTTTCAGATTACTTACCGTTCTAAGTTAACAAGTGAAGTGAATTATATAGTGTGAACATGTTTCTCATGGTGATTCTAAAAGTATAAATCTAACGATGTTTAAAGATAAAGATATAAGTTTATAGAATTTGATGGTGAAAGATTAAACTTGTTTGATATCAATGACAACTAATTTGGAATGGAGGGAGTAGTGTCTTACTCCCTTCGTCCAACCATTAATATATATAAGCATTTAAATTCTGTAAAAATATAAGCATTTATACACTACTACATGTTACATTAATCATCTCTCATTAATTTCTTCTGATCTTTTGTCTAATCATCCTTTCACTCCTAACCATATATGTTATTATATGGGGGCACTAACAATATTTCTCCGCAACCTAAACTTTTGGTAAATTACTAAAAAAAGCTTTGGAAAACAACTGAAAATGCATTATATCTTGGATGGAAGGACCTTATTGAGGGATGCAAAGAATCATTCCATAAAGAGATTTTGCGCCACTAAAATAAAATGCACACCTTATATATCATTCACTCTAGGGCTAGTTTTGGTATAGGCCATTTATAGTTGCCGAGCATCTGGTCCATATCATTTCGTTGACACGCTCTAAGGGTCATTAGATACTATATCCATGGCTTAATTTTTGGTGAGTCACTTCTATCCATGTTTTTTGGCTAGTAGGGAGTGAATCATAGACGTTTCCGTTGCACGTCACCACACAGTTAGCCACTGGCTCCTCTGACGGGTGGGGAAAATATGTATAAAAAGTTTGTTCCACGATGTAAGTTATTCTAGGATTCTCCACATTCATATTGATGTGGAAAATGCTATAATGACTTACATTGTGAAACAAAGGAAGTACGAAGGACTGACTCCAATTCTATAGAAGAATTTGTTAGGTAGTGTTGACTTTTTTCATAACCAACACAAAATCACCCAACAATTTACGGTGTAACCAACAATTTACGGTGTAACCAATGGAGTTGACAAAATCGATAGATAAAACCAGCTAGCTGAGCCGATTTCGAGATTAATTTACTTTCGCGTAATCAAACAACTATTTTATGAGCAAATTAACAAAGAAGATAAATACTGTACTTTTCTGACGAAAGAACAACTAGTGTCTGAGCAACCTCCACGCTTTAGTGGATAAGAACAACCCTTTTTCAGTGCAAAAGGGCAAAAAAAAAAAACCAAATTTTAGAATTGCTATAAGTCAGCCATGCAAACAAAATAAAATTAACATAAAAATAAAAGTAAAGAACAGAAAAATTATAGATTGATAAATTGTTTGGGGTCCCTTCCCAACAGGTCATCAATGGTATATATACCAGCTGGGCCTTAATATTTGGGAAATCTAGTCAGTTCCACACAAAATATATCTAACTTCAACCGAAAACGAAATAAACTGATCAATTTCTCCAACTCATCAACTCCTATGCCTAAGATAATCACATACTCCCTCCGTCAAGAAAAAACCTAGGAGGGGATGTGACCCCTCCTTGTACAACAAATCTAATCTAGATAATCTTCTCTGTCTAGATTATTGTACTAGGAGGGGACACATCCTCTCTTAGATTAGGAGGGGTCGTATCCTATCTTAGTTACCTTTTTTTTTTTTTGATGGAGGGAGTACACCATTTGTAATTCAGCCAAGCAACGCAGCATAAGGTAACTATACGGACTCCCACAAAACGCGACTTATTTCGAAAACGCTTTGTATCTTACGTCCGATACGGACGAAACTCTGGACGGTGGGACCCATAGCCGAAACCTCCCCCCCCCCCCACCTGAGTCGGCGGCACGCGCCGGAGGCAAAGAGGGAGAGTCAGGCGACGAGCGGGGTGCCGAGGAGGACGAGGACAACGAGCACCATCCACAGCTACTTGCACATGCGCCGGGTGGAAGACCACCGCCCACCACACCAGCACGGCCGCGCCCACCACTCCCGTCGCCACCACGCGCGCCGCCATGGCCAGGCACGACCACGTCAACCACATCCTCTCCCCCGCCGCCGCCGCTGCTCGCTGCCGTCCTCCTCCTCCTCTCGCCTCCACGTCCACCTTGTTGACTGGCTCCCTCTCGTGGTGCGCCATTGCGAGCACACTGCTGGTGAATATACTATTTTCTGGAGGGGGGGACCTAAGGAAGGAGTCGCCGGCAGCCATGTAGGTGGCGGCGGCCGACGGAGAAGCACGAAGCGAAGAGGGAGGAGGGCTCTGAGGTCAGCAGTGAAGGTGAAGAGGCTTGTGGCAACGTCGAACTAGCTAACGAGGATTGTTGCACACTACATGTTTTTTTTGTTACACATAGTGTGTTCGTGATGTTGGAATTCGTTTTTTCTAGATGTTTCTTAAATCAGTACTGGATGTTGCATTTGGTTTCTTTGGATGTTCCACATATTGGGTTTTACTGAGTGTTGCATTTAATTGAAACATCTTCAATAAAGCGGTGAAATATTCTTCTATGAAAGATGAAACATCAAGAAACAATTAATGTTGAAACATTTTTTTTCGAGCTATGAAACATTACAGCATTCATTTAACATACAGTGTAACATCGTTTGGAGATTTCATGTTGAAACATTTTTTTTGAGCGATGGAACATTGCAACATTCATTTAACATACACTGCAATATCATCTGAAGATTTGCAAATATCTGGACGACCGATGCGTAGCACTCTCCGACTTATTTTCGTACACAGTTCCATGCATGTAGCCTGTTCGTCCTCCTGCACAGCGGGTCCCACGTGAAGAAAATGTGGAGCCAAGGAAAAGATCACGCACAGTCCAACAAAAGCCATCCTGCATCCTGCATCCAGCAAATTTGGATGGCTGCATTTCATCTGCTTCCTTTGCATGCATATAATCAACTCAAGCACAGTTATATCAGCTGCATCGGTACATATCCAATATACGCCAAATGCTTCAGTAGCTAGCACCAAAAACCAATACATCCACTACTAAAAAATATTTTTTTCCTAACGCTATGATTTATTTTTCTAGGTGGACTATAAAATCACTGTTGTAAAAATAGCTGAAGGTACCATGAAAGTAGTCCCACCTGCGAAAATCGATTATTTTTTTTTTTGCAGTCGAACCACTTAAGAGATTTGCATGCAAAATACAAGACCTTAAGAGGTCCACATGCGAAAAGGTTATACTATATAAAAATCATCACCTATATCTGGCCACATTTCCACCAAGTCCTCTAACATCTCATTCCCTCTCTCTCACCAAAACTGGTCTATCCTCCCACCTCTCCTTCCCTCTCCCACCTCACACTCCACCTCCGAACAGGCGGCGCGCGTGGCCCCCTCCCCTCCCCTCCCTCTCCCTCCCAAATTATTTTTGTGTTCACTTAAAATATTTTCGCAAGCGGATGGATCTAGCGCTTGCGAAGATGGAGAAGCCGCCTACCAAAATCATTTTTGCAGACTGAAGGCCACCTGTGAAAATGACGTGTTTTCATAGGCCTTGAAGTACATGCGGGGTGAATGTCTGCCTGGAAAATTTCATATTGACCTCTTGGTAAAATATGTTTTCTAGTAGGGATTACTCCACATATTTAAATGGCTCCTAGACCAACCACTCAACAAATTTCCTAAATCCTATCTTACTGTAAAGTTAGAGCTCACTGAATCCTAAAGCTTATTATACAATGATGCTCCATCATCGTCAACTAACAATTATTAAATTTAAATATCATACAAGCATTTTATATAATCTATAATTTTACAATTTATTAAATTTTATAGCTTTTCAAATTCAAGCACGTTAAATCATCATTTCACATAATTCACATAATATTTCAATATGTCTTTTCATCTTTTTTATAATATCATATATAGTCCATCTTAACTCCTAATTTAGTTAATGTACTCTCTCTCTCTTCTCTCATTAAGCCATATCACATCAATATTTTTGTCCTTAAATGATTATACATGGTCCAAATTCTCCCTTCTTTTATTCTCTTATTAAGTCATATCACCCCAATTATTTTTAGCCCTTAGCCACATCAACTTATTGTTACGTTTGAATCATCATACTATATACTATTTAAATTTAAATTATCATAAATCATATCAACTTACATAAGTTTATATTGTCTAGCTACTTTACACATTACTTTTACTTAATGCTATCATACTAAACCACGGTAGTAAGGCGCGGGGTTTCACGTATTTTAAATAATTTCGCCAACTAACTATAAGCCAGATTGTGCCATAAACAAGAAGGCATCTGAAACAAAAGATTGATTTTTTTTTTTTGAAAAACATAAGAATGCACAATTATATAGAGATTTTAGATAGAAGTTAACAAGAGCTCGAATATCTTGAAATTTTCATTTTAGTGTCTCTCTCATCCGATTCCTTTGTTTTTTCTGCGGTCTATTCAAACGAACGATCGTTCCTGTATTTTTTTCGTGTTTTATAACCCTCTATTGAGCATTTACTTTTGTGTTAAAATCTTATAGCTTTTCCATTGTAACGCTCTTCTTTTCAACCCTGTGTTTCAAAATAGCCCAGAAATTTAGGTCATCCCTGCCTTTGCACCATTGACCATCCTCTTCTGATGGTACTGATTCATATATCAACCGTCCATTCCCAGCGTCGTTGCCTTCAATTAATCCTTTAGAAAAGAAAGCGAAATCAGGTCCAGCACACGCTGGGGAGATGAGCACCATGTTTTTATTTTAGTTATTTATGGATGCAAGTCCTTTTATCATAAAACCTTGAAGTTGACTTCAGTTATAACCAAACAACTAAAACAAACTCCTCTGGGCTTCATTGATCCAAGTTTTTCTTTAAAAAAAAATGTCCGTCAATCTTTTCAAGTTTTAACATATAGAAACATTTTATTTTCATCTTGAGCTAAATAACTAGGTAATAATATCCTGGGTCTTAAAAGAGGAGCAACAAATTTTACAATCTTTTAGATGTAAGAGGAGGTATATATCAAAATTTAAACCTCTTAATGATGAGTGCTGAAAGATACTAAAAGATAACTAAATTTACACTAAAAAATATATAATATATATGTGCTTATATAGACATGACTAGCAAGGAAGCTTATATGTTCTGCATATAAATGTAATCATTTTGGTTGGAAAAATAATATCGTTGTGACTGGACGGCCAAATCATTCAACGTATAGCAGTGGCAGCAACATGAGGAAACCTATCGAACTAGCTAGCTAGCTAGCCATATATATTTTTTTTGGTAACTTGCCAAAAAGTTTGCCTAACAATTTCAGAGCCACTTTTAGTTAAAAAAAAACAAATTTAGAACCACCCTAACTAGCATGAGACTAATTTGCATACTTTTGTGTCTCATGACGTATGAGAGCTACCATAATGAAGAAAAATATCACAAATCTAACACAAACTAAACGGATACTCAACTCTCATCAAACCTATCGTACTCAGATGTGGCACATTTCATCATAGCCAACCGAACTATTACATCTTACTCCAGGTTTTATGTCTCACATGCAAGTGTGGCACAGTTGTTTTCAACAAACAACCAACCTACCCCTTACTAGCTCCTTGGGTTTTGGGTCTTCCCATGGCTCCATGTCGGCGATCTTTGTCGCCATGGAGGGCACCGCTATCGAAGTAGTTTTTCACCCTCGTTCCAGCCAATATTTTTTCCTCAGCTCCATTCACCCGCTGTTTGTGCTCCGATCTCCTTCAATAGTAGCCACCATTGGCCGCAGAGCAACCTGCCGATGCTGCTGCTGCTGTTTGTGCTGAGCTCTGTTCTATCTTCTGTCCCGAGCAAAGGATGTTAAGATCTGAGTTGCTTTAGTGATTTGTTCAATTAGTTCCAAATAGTTAGCTTCTAACAGCTATGTCCAGTTGATGAAAATCACTAAAAATATTAAGTTGAATGAGTTTTGAGAAAATTATATAGACTATAAACTGTATAATTAATACCTGATGAAGCCAAGTTTGGAGGTTCAATTTGAGTTGTGAAAAGAACATGAGGATATTTAACTGGTGGAAAACTGAGACTTGTTTCGGTGCCAAAGGGAGTGAAACTGAACTAAAAGAAAAGGATAAAAACATGTATAAAATATACCTGATGAGATTTACTGTTGTCAATATTGACGACCATGTTTAGTCATATATACTTAAGAATCAATTTACACTCAAAAGCTAACCCAAACTGCTTCATGCGATGCCTCTCCTCAACTTTTCATCTATATTTGCCACATCTCCAATTCATTTAATTTCCTATTTGCTTGCTGATAAACAACATAAGCACTTTTACCATATTGCCAAGTCAAATATTTGTAACTTTGGCTATTAATAGCAAAAAGTAAAAAAGATCAATCCTATAAAATTGATGTTAATTACTAGATTTTTCATTAAACAAACTATCAAATATGCAACTCTTTTTATTTAAAATATCTTACTTTTATAGATATCGTTGTTGAAAGTAGCATCTCAAAGACCGTGTCGATGTTTAAAAATATGCAAAAGGACTTTGCTCAGCCACTAGCACATACTACATATAATAAGTGGCAATTAAGCACCTTGTGTCCACTAGGGTGGCAGAAATTTTCCAACAATCAAGTTGGTACCATACGGTATGTACACCAACAACATTACACTGTAGCAGCCACTTGATGCCAAATAAATCGATTCAGACAAGTCAGAACTTTCAGAGCAGATGATCAAGCAGTGATGAACAGTGAGCACATGTGGCCATTTGACAGCACTCTCAAATTAAATTCAACACCTATCCACGACGCGGCCGCAAAGGACAGATAGCGCACAGACATAATTTGTCTTAAACTGTCCTTGTGCCATCCATAACTACACACATGTGCACATGAGTACATGGCCTAATTTTGTGATATATAATGGCACACGTGTGGTTAATGAAACCAGTTTTTTCTCTGTATCGTGCTGGCCACCCTTGCATGCATGAATTTGGACGATAATCCGTTTTAATTTCATTAGAGTTCTATTAGACTTCCGTATACGTGGTTATCTTACAGTTGAAAATGACATCCTTATGCCATATGTCTCCGGTCACCCCAGGATTTTTTTTATATACGGTTTTCAGAATTATACTATCTCCGTCCCAAAATAATTGTAACGTGGATATAGATTAAGTAGATTGTATATTGTTAGTGCTACAAATCTAGAGATAGAGTTTGTTTAAATTCATTGTAAACATTGTATCAAATATATACCTAGCTAGGTCATTATATTTTGGGGCAAAGGGAATATTTTCTACTATATGCAATTATTTCCAGTGTCTACATGCATGCAGTAGTAATGAGCATCGTAAGTTCATTTTTGTTGGTTAATGCTGCATATTTTGTAAAGACATAGTATCAATTCTGTCTCGCCGTGGGCATATATAGCTGCTCAATGATCAAAGGGCCAAGACGAATTCATAGTCCCAGGAATGAACATCCAAAATAAATGCTGTAGCTTTCTCCTGTCAAAAATATAAATTAATTAACTCGATCGATATAAAAGCTGAATTGCAAATTTTTTAAATAATTGGTTGTAGCTTTCTTTAAGTAAAGGTCAGGATTTATTTTATTATTAAAAATAAAAGCTGATAATATATTGAAACCGGAGAGAGTAACGTTTCCAATTCCTTTAATTTTCTTTCCTAATTTCTATGGGAAGTGGACTTTATAACGTTAATGAGAGGTTAGAAAGCATAGAAGACACAGATGCACATGCAAGAGGCGAAACCTTTTGCTTTATCTACCTTTTTTCGCATTTGTGTATGTACTAAATATGGGAAATATCAATATTCCTGCCACTACTATAATCACGATTTTTGCGTGCAGTGGAAACTCATTTTTGCGTGCGGTGGTTCCGCCCGTCTGGAACCCAGTGTCTGCCAAAATCGTGATTTTTTCGTGCGGGTGAGGCACCGCATCCGCTTAAGCCGCCCCCACGGTAAAATAAAAAATCAAAACAAAAAAAAAAAGAAAAAACCAAAACTCTAACTGCCGCCGTCGCCGCTGCCACTGTCGTCGTCGTCGCCCGCTTTCCACGCCAGATCCACCTCCCGCTCCCGTCGCCGGCCGAAGACACTCCTCCCCTCCACCGGATCTGTAAGGGGAGGGAATGGCCGTGTGTCACACCCTGAAGTTCTTCCCCTAAGCCTAAATAGAATTAATAAATGATCTCGAGAAAATACAGGTGTAAAAGCAAGAGTGAAACCCTAATTAATTAATGCAAATAATAATCGGAATTGGCATGTGGAATTTTTCTTTAGTTTTACATGTCGAAATACGCTAACAAGATTTTTAGTGGAATTTTCAGAGCTCTAAAAATAATTTTAACCAATTAAAAAGGAGCACAAGCAATATTTAAATCCCTGGAAATTCGCCCGCACGGCATTTTTGCGTGCGGTTGAGTAAAGTGGCCCGTACGGGATAATGTGTTTTCCCGTGCGGGCGACAGCCTGTTGTCGGTCCTCCGATTATCCCATGCGGTGCCAATTATGTCCCGCCTGGAAATAAATGGGTCTAGCGTCGAGGAAAATATTTCGTGTAGTAGTGCGCGCAGCAATAAATTAAGTAGCACACAAAGGAAATTGACACTGCAAATGCACGTGAATCAGGAAAAGGTAATCTCGGGAGACAGTACGTGAATCAAATAGAAATTACGCCTTGTATGCTGGGAAACCAGCCAAAAAATTATACGCCCCCTAATCTGGGATGGAGGGAGTAACATATTGCTAAAGCTCTCTGTATAATTGATAAAAATGTGCATAACCGTTGTTTAACCAGCGGCTTGTAAGTTGTATTCTCATGAAAAAACAAAATCTCTAGCCGATGCTTGCTAATTTTCAGAAAATAGATCACCCCACTTGCATAAGCTTTAATTTGTTTAATTGTGCTAACATACAATAGAAATATTATTGATTTGTTCGATCCACACGCTACTGAAATATTTTCAATGTACTGTTGGGTCATTATCAATGAGCTGTAGTGCTGGAATACTAAGAAAAGAACATTGTGAAGCACTATAATAAGTGAATTGCTTGACCCTATTTCCATAAATTTAAGTTTCGACCATTCATCTCTATCATAAATTAAAATGCATATGACATGGAAATTCATCGTATAGTTATCCATTTCACACATCTCATTCTTTTTCTCACGCGCGCATCAAGAAAACGGTATAATAATTAATTAATCTATATTAATTATGGCACGAAGAGTACTTACCCTATTGATAGTGGCAAGTTGTGTCAACCAGTTAAGCATATGTTCAGCTAAGAAACAGTGAGCTCACACAGTCACACGGACGTCGTTTGAGGTCAGCTCTCAAAAGATGACGCGGCTAATACTTGGATCGGATGTTGGAGGGAGAATTTTGTCCTACTTGTCCTACTCATCCCATAACTGAACATGTGTACAAATGAACCCGGCCGTTTTTAGCAGTGACATGCACACACGTGCAAAGCAAATTAAATTAACGAGTATCCTTCTGCCACCTAGTCCCTCGAATAGTATGTACTTTATATATATATATATGCATGAACCTGATTAAAATTTTCTTGTAATTTGATTTGCTGCAAACATTTGGAAAGACATACAGACTTACTGGAGGTTAGAAATGACGATAGGTAAATTTTAGTAGAGAACACTCAAATTTCGTGGAGGATACTGGTGAACATCATAAAAATATGCTACAGCTAAAGAACACCTAAAAAACAAAAAAAATAGTAATTTGGTTTAGGACACTTTTAGCTAAATTGGAAGAAAAACTTCTTAAAAAAACGAGAATGCCCCTAAAGATTCTAACGTGCCGTTGGAGTGAAAATTTAGAAATTAAGTAACTCTCAATCTCCCATCAACCTAGTCCCTCATATTTCATCTTCACTCTAGCATCAGGTTTGTGGCTTGTGGCTCTATATGAATTCTTGTTTTTTTTTAACAGTTTGACCGAAAATGTCCTATAGCGCATTATTAGTTTTTAAGTGTTATCTAGCTGTGATACGTTTTTACGAAGTCCACTAACAAATTACACAAAATTTGGTGCTCCCTATAGGAAAATTCGCTATGATGTTAACCGTTGATTTATAAGTTATATCACGAGTAGAAAAAGTTATCCTAGCTATTACCCGTAAGGTTGTGGTACTAAATAGTTACTCCCCCGTCCCATTTTAAGCGTAACCATGAGTTTTCTTGTACAACTTTGATCATCCGTCTTATTTGATATTCTTTTTATTTGTATTTCTATTGTTATTAAATGATAAAATATGAATAATACATTATACGTGACATATGTTTTTTATTTTTTTTAAAAAAATAAATAAGACAAACGATTAAAATTGGACATGGAAACTCATGGCTGCACTTAAAATAGGACGGATGGAGTATGAGCTAGTATCTATTATATTATTAAAATAGCCTTGAAATTAGGCACCACGTTCGCTGTGGAGACTAGAAATTCCCACGTTAATCGGAGAAAAAGAAAACAAGAGTCCAAGTAGAAATACAATCTCAAAAAAGCTGAAATTCGAAATTAAAAGTAAACAATATTGGAAAAAGAGTCCATATAAGAACCTAATACGAGATTAATCAAAATTAGGAATAAAAATAAAATAAAATCCGAAATGAGAAAAAAAAGGAAGAGGTCCAAGTAGGAATACAATTTAAAAATAACTGAAATTCGGAATTAAAAATAAGGAATATTGAAAGAAGAGTACATAAGAATCCAAAACGAGATTAATTAAAATTTGGAATAAAAAAATAAAAAATCAAAA
>CM020181.1:5763969-5775417 GCA_009805545.1 Oryza longistaminata
TTGTTATATATTTGAACAAATGTTGCTACACATTGAGTTTCGTGTGTTTTCGTTCGCAGAGGTACTTGCTTGGGTGAAAGAAAAGAGACCGAGCGTAAGGAATGCATGGATGATTGAAGAAGTTGAATGGGGACCAAACCAAGACTTTTTTCAAGTATACTTCTACCTCACCACGTCACTTTTGGCCCATAGAAGACAAGAGATCAAGTTGTACACGTTTTGGATTCGGATTCGGGCCTCCTGACAGCATCAACTTCAAACGGACCTAGCCGCTGATCTAGAAGGAATTTCGGGGCCCATGAGTACTTGTTAGAAAGCTTATGGAGTCTAATTTCAGATGGTTTTGGTCCCACGTCAAAATTCCTACCGAGCTGCCAGGAATCTGCAAAACAAGCCACGTACCTCATTCAGTCCGAATCTGATTTGGGTTTTGGGCCTTGTAATTGTGTCGTGGGCTTAGCCCAAGGGGGTGTGCGCCCTAGGGCAACCCTAGGACATCCCTAATCACATTTATTCAGTATCCGTCATCGTTTAGAGTCGGGTTTTGCTTAGATTATTCTGTCAAGAACAATTTCGCCACTAGATCGGTTTGTGGAACCCCAAATCCGAGTGCTTAATCATTCATATACAATTTGGTTGCAATCTATCTTGTTCTTGCTTGTGTTATTCGGTTCGCATGCAGGGATTAGCCTTCTCGGCGAGGTCAACCGGGTTTCGGCACGGTTGATAACCAGAGGAGACGTGGTGCTGCGATTGCGGGGCTTAGTAGCGTGTTCGTTCAGAAGCAGGATCGAGTTGTGTCGCGACTCCGCCCAAATCGATTGTTTATCAATACCTATCGGAAGATCGGCACCTAACATCCCTCATCACTTTCCGCCTCTCAACTCCTCAAAATTGAAATTTGAATTCACACTACAACAGTCACCCACATCTCAATCAGGTGGCAACCCTCATCTGCGTCGGGTATGACGCCCGTCACGATCTAAAGGTCACTGATGTGAGAAGTTATCTCTATCGAGCATAAGGCTGGCACGGATGAAGTTTTCTTTGTCGGGCCTAAACTAAAGTCCGTTACCGATAGGTTTCACCCAGACGACCAGTCAAACAAAGCCCGTCACCGATGACCTAGTCTCAATGGGCCACAATTAATGCCCATCACGGATGACTACAATCCCAATCAGTCCTAAACTAAAAGCCGTCACAGATGCATCAGCTCAATCGGGTTTTAACTTAAGCCTATCACAGAGGAGGTCATCCCTATCGGGTTTAAGTTAAAGCCCATCATCGATGAGTATTTCCCCAAAGAAAAATTAATTCTGTTTTTTACTAGCCTTAGACCTTTGCTAGTCATGCCCACTGTGAAATGACAGAAACAAATATATTTCACAATATCCCACGATCCGTGACGGGGCTCGATTTTTATGCACATCTAGCATGTATGTGCAAGTATATCTTTGTCGTTTTCTAGGCCTGTTTAAGATGACTTCGTTGTGACGGCCCACAAAACCCTGGCATGTAAGGGGCTATCACAGATGAGAGAATCTGTACTAATGTCAAGTCTTGAACCAAATATTTAATTCCTCTCGTTTTCCTTCAAAGAATTTTTCCCTACAAATTTTCTAATTGCAAATACGTCCGGAAATCCTTCATTGAACTTCTAGTTTTCACGTTTTCAAAATCATCAAATTGGTACTTAAACCTCAGCATAAGTGCTCAAAATCCGTTCAAACAATTTCTCTCTCTCTCTCATTCACGCCTTGCCCCGGCCTGCTATTTTCCCTTTTCGTTTTCCTTTGGAATAAGTTCACTTGAGGTCCCTTAACTTGTCAACGAATCCGATTTTCATCCTTCAACCAAAAAACCAGATATAACGGATCCCTCAACAATTAAAACCGGCGGGCCACCCAGCTAGTTATATATATATTAAAAAACTAACGGTCTAAATTGTTTATAGTAGATACATCATTGTAAATGATCTTTCATATGTGTGCACATATATCGAAACATCTAATGGAGCTACTGCTAGGTGGAGACCCGAGATGTGCAAAATTTATACTTTCTCCTAGAAGTTTCTTATCCTCATTCAGACCTAAAAAAGGTTTCTTGTTCTCTGCAGGTGTAATTTTTTGTCGTTTGGGGTGAAAAATATTAGATAGATAGCTTTAGAGCATTCTATTAGCAGGACCATATGACTCTAAAAAAAGTTGGTCAGTTATCAGAGATTGCTCCAACATATCGATGACAAGTCGAGTAGATAAGAGTCTGAAATTAAAGTCATATGTGTGCACATAAAACTTTTCTTTTTTCTCGTCGAACTCTCTTCCACAGAATGCTTGCTTAATTCTCTAATTCCCCTTTGCTCCGGTAATGACAACGCTATGGTTTTTGTTGATTGGTTGATAAACGAAGTAGAGATGATATAGTCCAATGAGACGATTAATTGATACGATGGTACATTCCACTATTCATGTGACCCGAGCATAAGGCGCCACACCACCAATGGAGATGGTGGAGTACGGTGGGTGGAGGGAGGGCGTACGCAATGATTTTTTTAGATGTGTAAAACTATTACTCCCTCCGTATTTTAATGTATGACACCGTTGACTTTTCGAACAACGTTTGACCATTCATTTTATTTAAAATTTTTGTGCAAATATAAAAATATTTATGCCATGCTTAAAGAATATTTGATGATAAATCAAGTTACAATAAAATAAATGACAATTACATAACTTTTTTGAATAAGACGAATGATCAAACATTAGTTAAAAAGTCAACGGCGTCGTACATTAAAATATGGTGGTAGTATAATATAAGAGGATACTTTTTCCGTCCTGTTATAAATTTATTTTTAGCTTCCTCCATTTGTCCCCAAATAAATTTATCTCTAGAGTAATCATTGCATCAGAGTTCGTGATAGTAAAGACTAATTGTACTGAGAGTAGATAATGCAAAGAATAGTTGCATTGGGATTTGATATATAGAGGTATTCTAGTTATTTTTTTATTGGTATGTATGAGATGGATGAAAATAAACTTATTTTGGAGATAGTACTTCGACAAATTTTGGACTTTCTAACGTCACATAGAGTGTTCCCAAAAAAAAAAGTCAATTTTATCAACCCAAAATCACAACAAAAACAATTCCAAATTTCCAAAAAAGTATGGAAGTCCAACTCCCAAAACTGCAAAATACTGTTCGAAAACAGTAGAAAATACTGTTCGAAATTTCTATTTATGCGCCTCTGACAGTTTTGTCACCATCAGAGGATCTCATTCCACAGGTCCGAGCATGGTGATGCGCGGTGTGTAGCCATGTGCGCAAATTGTCGTCGTGGCATGTATGTGCTAGGTAGCATTTATGGATATCATATTGAAAATTTTGGTCTTAATAGTGTCATCTCTACAGCTGTGCAAAAACGAATGTCCAGTAAAATGTTAAATACCACGATGAAAATTAAACACAATCGGAGTGAAACTCCCAAATTCACCAAAAGTATAGGACTCCACCTCCCAATCAAAACCTTTCGTCAATATCTTCCTGATGAGTACACAACTAGCTCGGATATAACCATGACTACCTTATATATGAATCAACCAAAGGTGTATATGTTCTATATTAGATTTACTTGTTATATATTTGAACAAACGTTGCTACACATTGAGTTTCATGTGTTTTCGTTCGCAGAGGTACTTGCTTGGGCGAAAGAAAAGAGACCGAGCGTAATGAATGCATGGCTGATTGAAGAAGTTGATTGGGGACCAAACCAAGACTTTTTTCAAGTATACTTCTACCTCACCACGTCACTTTTGGCCCATAGAAGACAAGAGATCAAGTTGTACAAGCCCCAAAAGTTGCTAGGAAGGGTGATTATTTGAGGAGGTTTATTTCTAACTAGCGGGTAAAATCGATGCTTTTGTTCCTATACTTCGCTTGAAAAAGGAAGCCGATTTTACTTGGGGGCAAAACAACAAGAGGCGTTTGAAGAGTTGAAGAGGTATTTGGTCTACTCCACCCGTTGTGCGAGCGCCTAGAGCCGGAAAGCCGTTCGGTTATATATTGCCCTCCGAAGACAAAAGTCATCGTGTCGTTTTGACGCAAGAGGAAGATGCCAAAGGAATATATCATTACTGTCACACCCCCAATCCTGGCACCGCCGTACAACGGCACCTGATAGGAGCGTGTCGTAGGAAAAACGGCGCGAAACCGCTCCTACGAAACGCGATTACAGTACCAAGTCCTAGGACAGCGCTGGGTACCCACGGTGACAAATATGAATCATTGCAATCCTTAAAAAATAAATAGAGGACTTATTTACCTTTAACTTAGGTTGCAGCTCAGACAGCCCGAGAATGCAACCGACGACACGGACGAGGCAAACACCAACAACAGCGGCCAGCAGCGGAACCAACGGACTTAACACCCAAAGCCACAGGCAACAGCAGGGAACTAGGACGAACCCTAATCTTCATTCACTTTCAACTTCATCTTCAGAACTGGCAGAACTATATTTATATAGAGAGCAAGGGTGAGTACTTACGTACTCAGCAAGCCAGGAGAACTTAGTGGTTAATGCAAGTTTCAAAGAATAGGCTGTTATTTTTCAATCGGTTTTGTTTTCAAGGTCTTCAACAATCTAAGTGTGTGCTTTCCACAACCAGAGCGAGACAAGTCTCATCTCGGTCGGGGTGAGAAGTTAACAAATTTATTTATCAGATTTGCACAACTCCAGAGTTGGCTTCAAAGCTGGTTTTCCCAAACCAAACCATTTTCCAAACTTCTCAATAATAGTGGTCCCCAAACGACCAATCACTTCCAGGGGACTCCCGGTTCCCGCTGTCCCCCGGACAGCTAATTGCTTCCCAAGGCATTAGGTTTCCCAAACCTTAACACCTTTTTATTAAAACAGGGTAAACAAAAACTACGCTAAGGAATCACCTCACATACCGCCCATTGACCGTGGGCACGGCTGTTTCGAACAGTTTATATAACCTCTGCAGAGGGGGTACACTTTACCCACACGACGTTACTAACCTGGGTCACCCAGCCCGTGCAGAAACAGCCACGTCTGGTGACTTTGAGGCTTCACGACAAGCATTTCCGAAAGCCGACACAGGATCGCCATACGCCAACGAGAGGTGGTCCCAGACCAACAACAGGTTAGGTCCCAGACCATACTGTGCCAGGAAGCCCGGGGGTTCTCCCCGACACCACCCCGTTGAATCCACATGTCTCTTGGCATCAAGGTTCCCCTGATTTAGCTATTTACTCAGCCAGGGGCGTCCCATTCCACCCGTGTGTCGCACTATTGTATGCTCGGATGTAATTCCAAAGGAATCGTCCTTAGATGCGACCGCACAAGTATTCCACCCAGGAATGGCCTTGTGATGTCGCGAGTTACATTTTTAAAACTCATTTTTTTCACAAGGCACCGATCCAGGCATCGGGTTTCCAAAGCTTTTGTTAAACCAAGTTTACCAAGATGTTTCTCAGATTTAAGTTTGAAGGTGACCATGATACTCGCACAGAGTGCTCGAATATGCGGGCACAACCAAGGTGGTTACAAGGGAGCATGATATAACAATTAACAATGGAAGGATCAGATGCAACAAGTTAGGTATGCCCACCGATCCGCCTCGCAGACGGGGGAATATATTAAGTGCAATCCTATCAATGCATAATATTTTGCAAGCAATATAATTAAGTTCAAATATAGGCTCAATATGTTCAAAGGTGGCTTGCCTGCTCAGGGTCTTCACGAAGCTTCACAAATCTTCGAGAAATCCGCTTGACGAAAATCCAGTAACCGCAACTAGGCGCAAACAATCAAAATCTAAACAAAAGACCAAGAAAAAAGATCCTATTTAGACTAAATAATAGTGCCAATAAATAGATTTCAATTTTATGGAATTACTGGAAGCGGAACGGAGTCAATCGGACGATTTGGATCGAGAGATACGAATTTTGGAAGTTTAATTGGAATTTCTGGCGAAGGAAGATATTTGTGGAACAAGGGGAGATTGATTCATGAAATTTATAGAAATAATATTCTCAAGAATATTATTGACAGTCACTGACGTGCGGGACCAAAGGAAATGATTTATAAGGAAATGATTCATGGAATTTTGGAATAAGAGAATTGATTTATGGAAACAAGGGAAAAATGATTTATCGCAATTTTCTGGATTAAAAGAAAAGATTTGTTGATTCATGGAAAAGAATATTCCCAAGAATATTCTAATTACTCATTGACACGTGGGGCCAACAAGGGGAAAGATGGACTTTTGCGTAGGGGAGCTATTTGATGGTGGGAAGAATATGGACTTCGTTTCATGGGTGGCTGCAAGGAAATGGGCCCATGGCCTGGCGGAGAGAGGAGGTCGTGCCCAATCGGCTGGCGCACGAGAGCGAGGAGATGGGCCGGCTCGAGGACGCGGCCCACGGACGGCGCGCGCGAGCGAGGCCGAAGGAGGCAGGCCGCGGCCCAAGGTGACGAGGCGGACTGGGCGGCTGACGGGGCAGGCGTGGACTCGGTCAAGTCCACGTGGACTGCCACGCAAGCGCAAGAGAGAGGGAGGCCAAGCTCGCCCGGAATCGGACGGCTCACGGCGGCGAGGGGCTCCGGCGAACGGCGGCGAACCGGAGTGAGGCGCGGACACCGGAAGCGAGAGGGGTCGAGGCGATCCCATCCACCGGCTCGGATGATGGATAGGAGGCGCGACGGCGGCTGGCGACGGCGGCCGCTGCGGCGGCGGGATGGGTGGCACGGCGCGGGCACGGCCGGCGAGGCGGGCGGCCGCGGCGGCGCGCCGGGAGGTTCGCCGGGACTCAAGGGGCGCGACGATACGAGGGATTCGACGGGAGGAGACCGACGGTGGCGCACGGCCAAGCGCGGCACGGCGCGGGCGTGGCGAGCGGCCGCGGCGAGACAGGAGGAAAGGAGGGGAACAGCTAGGGGAGAAGGAGGCGGGGCGGCTATGGCGGCTCTCCGGGGAATTCGAGGGATATGGGGATCCGCGGCGCGAACGGCTGGCGGCGACGCACGACCGAATGCGGCGGCCATCGCGGGAGCAAAAGAGGGGCGGCGTCATGGAGTAAACAGAGCGCATGGCGAAGCCGGCGAGCCGGGTGCGGCGGAAAAAGAGAGGGGAGGTTCAGGGGCTCACCGGCGCACGAGAATGGCGTCGGCGGTTTGTGGAAGCAGAGCATCGGCCGGCTATGGCTCGATGGCAAGAAGGGCGGAAAGGCCGGTGGCGGCGCTTGGCCGAGGGCGGAGCACGGCGCGAACACGAAGCCGAGGCGGCATGGTGCCGAGGTGGGCGCGCCAGGGAGAGAGGGCGCGGGGGAGGAACAGCTTGGTGCGGCGCAGCGTTCTTGGCCGTGGCGGCGAAGGACGCGGCGGTTGCTCCGGGGTTGGTCGCGCGACGGCGACCGGAGTCAAGGGAGAAGGCGGCAGCGGCTTCGCCGCTGGGGCACGATGCAAGAGGAAGAGAGGGGGCCCTGGGGGTGGCTTTATAGGCGAGGAGGACGCACGCGAGCTGGCGCTCGGCTGGCGAACGCGAGCGGCAGCGGCGGTTTCGTGGGCGGTGCGAAAAGCGGCAGCGGCGTGGATGCAAAGGGCGGTGGAGGCGCGTCGATCGGACGGCGAGAATCAAACCGCGAGCGCGGGCTAGCCGGCTCGGTGGGTCAAGGTGGGGGCGTCGAGCTGCTGCAGCGGCGTCAGCGGCTCTGCCTCCGAGCGCAAGCGGCCAAGGGGTGGAGACAGGGTGCCGCATTGCCCGGAGGGGAAAAAGGAAGGGAGGACGGTGGGAAAGGGGGGCTTGCCCCTTCCGTTTTGGGGAGCAGAGGAGGCGGAAGCGCGGAGCTGTGCCTCCCGGCTTTGGACGCCACGCGGCGTGAGCGCCGGGCCCGGGAGGTGACGATGGCGACGACTGCAAAAAGGCGTGTGAACGGTTGGAGGCGAGGCGCGGGCACGGCGTCCTTGCCGGTCGGCCACGCGCACGGGCGCGCGGGAATCGAAGGCGGCGGCCGGAAATTTGGGCGGCGTCGGCGCGGAAGCGACGCCGAGAGAGAGAGAGAGAGAGAGAGAGAGAGAGGTGGCGCTCTCTGAGGGAGTCACGTGCGGCGCACGTGCGATGGAGAGGCTAGCGAGAGAAGAGGATGGCCGAGGATGGTTTCGGCCCGAGCAAGTTGGAGGGAGGCAAAATAGACTTTTACTGGAAGGTTTGATTTGAGTAAATTTGATGTGGAGATTGAATTTGAATTCAATTTGTATATTTGTACACGAGGTTCAAGGTGGATCCAAGGGAGGGTCAAGGAAGGGCTTCAAAAGCGGGAATTACATATTTTTGGAATTTGGTTGCATTCGGGGCTTGTAGGTTTATTTGAGAGGGAAACAAAAGAGAGAAAATCAATATTCAAAACGGGAACCACGGGAGATGGCGATAGAGTGCAATAGATAGATAGATGGATAGATAGATAGATAGAGCGATAGATAGATAGATGGGCCGACTGATAGATAGATAGATAGATAGATAGATAGATAGATAGATAGATATAGAGAGAGAGATGAAAATTGAGAGTTGGAATTCGAATACTTAATTCAAATTCGCATATTCGACAGGATATGCGGATAGGGTCTTTGAGGGGATTCCGAAATAGAGAGAATCGAGCTTCGGGATTGTATTGGGATGGAAACTTTGAGGAGACGATCTTTGATAGCACAAAGATGGACCAAAGGAGGGATTTAAATTGAGATCTTTGGCACAACTTAGACTTCAACACTCAAAGAACGAAATTTTCGCAATTAGGATTTTCAGTAAATTAGCTTTTAACGTCTCGCGAAAAGCGGGGCGTTACAATTACATATTTGAGCCGCCGTCTTTTGGATGCCGAAACAGGTATGTCTTTATAGAGAGACTTTGTCTATGCTTATACTATGCTTGTACCAAATTGAGACATTATTTGTTATTAAGTACATGCATAGTTACTTGTCAAGCCGATGTTATTAAACACATGTTGCAAAGGCCAATTCTAAGTGGGAGAATTGGCAAGTGGGCATATGCTTTGATAGAATATGATTTGGCTTATGAACCATTGAAATCTATGAAAGGCCAAATTGTATGTGATTTTATAGTATACTCATCATATAGATATTGCTTATAAGGGGGAGGTTTGCTTAGTTGAAGTTATACCTTGGAAAATTTATTTTGATGGTTCTTCTTGCAAAGAAGGTCAAGGCATAGGGGTAGTTTTGTTTTCACCTAATGCATGTGTTATGAAGCATCGGTTCGTTTGGAATATTATTGCACAAATAATCAAGCCGAAATACAATGCTTTATTGTTCGGCTTACAAGTTATGGAGATGGTTGAAGCTAAATATGTGGAAGCCTTTAGTGATTCGGAATTGGTGGTGCAACAAGTCGCCGGAGTCTACAAATGCTTGGACGGGTCACTAAATAGGTACCTCGATTCATGTTTAGATATTATTGCCAATTTTGATAATTTTGCTATTAGACATATTGCTAGGCATGATAATTCTAAAGCAAATGACTTGGCACAACAAGCATCTGGTTATAATGTGAAGAAGGATTATTTCTAAAATTAGAAGAGCCGGTGCTTGATTTTAAATCTTTTGTGCGAAATTGGCAAAACTGGAGACCAGGGGCGGTCGCTACGGCGTTGCACGGCCGGTCTGACCGGTGACCAGGGGCGGTCTGAACGGCCGTATGCTACCGGTCTGACCGGCGACCCCGAGCGGTCTGACCGCCCTGCGTGGCCGGTCTGACCGGTTTAGGCAGAGCGCTGGGGGCACGCTTCAATCGATTTGGAGGCCGAATTAATTGAGAATTCGGACATTTTGCCCAGAATACAGAAGAGGATTGGAGAATTCTTTGATTCAATATCTAAAAGATCCCACGCTTAAGGTTGATCGGAAAATTCAGCGGCAAGCATTCAAATATACCTTGCTTAATGGAGATTTGTGTCGCCGAAACATAGATAGTGTCTTGTTGAAGTGCTTAGATGAAGATCAATCTGAAGTGGCTATAGGAGAGGTACATGAAGGAATTTGTGGAACTCATCAATCGGCCCACAAGATGAATTGGTTGCTTAGAAGAGCGGGGTTTTATTGGCGAGGATGATTGATGATTGCTTCAAATATTATAGAGGATGCGAGGCTTGTCAACGGTTCGGCAATGTTCAATTGGCGCCCGCCGCCGTGTTGAACCCTATATTCAAACCATGGCCGTTCCGAGGATGGGCTTTGGATTTCATTGGTCAAATTTATCCTTCGTCATCAAAGGGCATAGGTTCGTGCTAGTTGCTACGGATTACTTCACCAAGTGGGCCGAAGCCGTACCTTTGAAGAATATGACTCATACGGAAGTAATTGACTTTATTTTGAAGCATATTATTGATAGATTCGGTATTCCGCAAACATTAACTACGGACCAAGGTGCTTCTTTTATGTCTAAGGAAGTGAAGAGTTTTACCGAATCTTATGGCATTAAATTGTTGAGTTCTTCTCCTTACTACGCTCAGGCTAATGGACAAGTCGAGTCGAGTAATAAGACATTGTTAAAGCTAGTGAAAAAGAAGATTGAGGAACACCCGAAGAGGTGGCATGAGGTGCTTTCTGAAGCATTGTGGGCGCATAGGAGATCTAAACATGGTGCCACTAAAGTCCCTCCTTTTGAGTTAGTTTATGGTCAAGAAGCCGTTATACCGGTGGTGGAAAATCTTGGTTCTCTTCGTTATATCAAGCAAGATGATTTGTCAAGTGAAGATTACAAGATGTTGATGGGAGACAACCTTGATGAAGTCATCGATAAGCACTTAAAGGCATTGGAAGAGATAGGAGAAGAGAAGAAGAGGGTGGCCAAGGCGTACAACAAGAGGGTGAAAGCGAAATTGTTTCAAGTTAGAGACTTGGTTTGGAAGACAATTTTGCCTTTGGGTACTAGATCCAAGGAATTCGGTAAGTGGTCTCCTAGTTGGAGGTCCTTATCGAGTGTGCGGCATTGTTCGAGGGAACGCATACTTTTTGGAGACTCTACAAGGGGAGCGTTTTCAGCGAGCAATCAACGGGAAATACTTGAAGAAATACTTCCGAGCGTTTGACAAGACGCTAGGAGGTACTATGGCCGGTAATTGGGTTATCGTCCTAAGGCCAAAAACATGTTCTATGTTTTTTGATTCACGTTGTTCATCAAAAAGGTAGGGGGTATGTGTTTACACCCAAATTTAACACTTAGGAATAAAATAGGAAAGATTGCCAAAATTTGGAAATCTACTGGTTTCCTCCGAGTGGGCCGGTCTGACCACACACGCCGGTCTGACCGCCGTGTGTGTTGGCGGTCAGACCGCCGGTTGAGGCCGGTCAGACCGGCGGTGTGTGGCAGGTCTGACCGGCAGGTCCGAGTCCGACTCTGTTCGTCGGGTCTCGAA
>CM020181.1:5775442-5815187 GCA_009805545.1 Oryza longistaminata
GTTTCCTTGCTCGGGAAGGCATGTTTCGGGTTTCCTTTGGTTTCTACCCCGAGTTGGACGTGGAGGAGGGCCTGTAGAGGGCAAGACCAACCCCTATATAAGGGACAAGGCCGGTTCATTGTAAAAATCAATCTACTATCAATCAATCGAATCGTTTTTTCATATTGCTTTTAGTTTTCTCTTTGTTTGTCCATCTTTGTCGGTTTGCGCCGTAAACCGTCCGCTGCCGCTGCGAGAGTGCGACATCTCTTTGTAGGTTTGTTCCGAAAACCTTCCGTTTTGCCCACGAGACGGGTAGCTATCTAGAAATCGGCTCCGCTAGCCGGTTTAGTTATCAAAACCCATCTAGGTTTAGCTCTTTGCTAGATCGAGGTGGTTGGCGACTCTAGGATCACCGCAAAGCTTAAGGTGCTGCGATCGTGCTTGTCAACTTGTCAAAAAAGTTGCCAACAGATATAATATCAAAATCTCACACTAGTAAATTTATATAACGAAAAATACTTTCAAACTGGAGTATTACAGTCATGGAAGTACGAAATCAGGAAAAAGCTCGCAATTATTCCAGAGAGTGTACCGGCTTTTTCTTTTCGTGAGACGTGAATGGATGGAGAACAATAATTAGCCTATAATATACACCACGTGGCAGCTTTTTATGAAAAAAAGCACTATGTGTGGAGGTACGTACATGAACAAAAAGGTTCATTCCGTTGCTACGTGCCAACCGTTTAGACCAATCATAAACTACGTCATTTTCTTAATTAATGAACCTGGAAAGCATCAGTTTGAATACATAGAAGTCCTCCACATATACGGATTCAAAAGGGACGGGTTTAATTTTTGTAGGTTTTGAGGCATGTTTACTTATTACTTTAGTTATATTTTTTTTACACGGTAGTATAAAATAAAATATTCATTTTTTACTTCGTTGCACCAACACATAATCAATTAACCTGAAGACAAGCAACACGCACATGAACCACCTGATTAACACAGCTCATTAATAAGCTAGAGATCACATGTGTGCATGAGTATTTCACAATTGATAGAAGAGATATATATATCGATTACATTTTTATTTTGACATATATTACAAGTACAAGGAACTAATTAGGAATAATAGATACCCATCGACCGGATACAAATGAATACAACAGAAGCAGAAACCAACACCAGAGAAAACATGCACGTACATTACACATAGCTTCCCCTCGTCTCTAGTTGCATGGCATGCAAGAAAGATATATAATACCATCACCATCCCAAAATATAATAAGTTTTAGATAGGATATACCGATATATTACGAAAGTTAAAGGAATAAAATGAAAAAAAAAAGGGCAGTTGTGATTGATTGATAAGAGGAGACATATATATATATATATGTAAGAAATTTAATTAATGGAAGGTTATAATTGGTTGATAAGAGAATATACGTGAAGAAGTTGCTATATTTTAAGATAAATTTTAGAGACTAAAAATTATTATATTTTGGGACGGATGAGTAATAATAATTAAGTTAATTAATTGGTGGTAGGTGTTGTCTCCTCCAGTTTGCCCTGGAATTTTAACTGTACCTGGCACGTGAACTGCACACGTGCATGGCCCATGCAAGCACGCGTTGACCGGCCCGGGGACCCTAGACGGCGGCCACCTCGACGGCGCGCGGCGGCGGCGGAATGTCGACGAGCACCTCCGGCTCGGCCGCTGCCGCCGCCTGCCGGCCGTGCAGCTCCTCGGGACCGGGTGCACGTGCACGGCGCCGGAGCTCCTGTCGGGCGTGCCGGCGAGCTTGCGGACGTTGACGATGACGGGGAGCTCCTCCGCCGCCGCCAGCTTCCCCTTCCCTTCTTTCCCCTCGGCGGCCACCGGCGTCGCGTTCATGTAGAACACGTAGAGCCCCATCTGGACCACCCCGAATGTGAAGCCCAGGATGTTGGGAAGCTGCAAAAAATTCACGCAATTTTAGCTTAACTACAATTCATGTGGTCACACACATAAATTTGAATTGAGCGCAATTTGAATTGATCAATTACCGCGACGTATTTGTCCTTGATGAGGAGGCCGTAGAGGAACCAGACGACGGCGCTGAGTGTGAGCGTGAGGGAGAGTGAGAAGGGCATGTACTCCACGCTCCTCGACTGGATCACTCGCTTCTGCAATATCGCATCCATCGATCGATCCATGGAAGCAGTTCAGTTAGCAACGAGATATATATCGATCGATCAAACCAAGACACGAAGTAAAGATGAGCTAGCTAGAGATTGACGACGACTGATCGTATATATGCACATACGATGATGCTGAGCGGCGCGACGAAGACGCCGACGGAGAAGGCGACGCAGACCCAGCCGAGGGAGACGACGCGCTGCTCGCCATGGGAGAGCAGCAGCGTCAGCAGCAGGATCACCCCGAACACCCCCACGTTCAGCAGCAGCACTATCTTCGTCGTGAACACCTGCAAAAACGACGTCGAACCATATATACTTGTTAATTATTATATTTTACTACTACAAAACGGCAAATAGGGAACAGTTTTATATAGGTGTCGGTTCTCGTTCACAACCGATGACACCTGTAAGGGGCCTCTCATCGGTGCATGCCGGTTGCGACTCGAGAATCAAAGGATGGTTCCCAAGTCCCAACCGGCATCGAAATAGGTTTTCCGTGGTAGTGCTAGGGTTTGGATGACATGGATCGAACCTTGGCCTTCTTGGGAGCGTAGGCGAGGTACATGACGATGTAGATGGTCTCGATCACGCAGCCGGCGGCGTTGATGGTGATGAGGAGGGCCTCGTTGGACTTGATCAGCGCGTAGAAGATCCACAGCATGGCGCTGAAGAGCGCCACCACGTACGGCACCGACTGGAACCCCTCCGTGGACTTGCTCTTATAGATCCGGTAGAACGTCGGACTGCATAAAATATTATACACATATATTATCGGATACGGAACGTGGTGCGGATTGGGAATTAGAATTACACAAAAGCTATATATGTATATATCATGTAGAAATTCAGTTACTTACATTGGTGCCAGATAGGTCGTGAAGGAGATGAGGTTGCCTGCAAAGCCAAAGGAACAGAAACAAGATCAGGATTTTGTGGAGGAAGAAAAGCAAAGTAATGCTCGAGTAAAGAGCCCCATGGAGGTAGCTAAGGTAGCGACCAGACGTGATAAGTTGTGATAGATAGACACGTTTACAAACTTTATGTCTAGCCCTTGCCTTCCTTTGCAACAAAGATTGTGCCTTGGCTTTTAACTTGTTCTTTTAATTATTGTGTTGCATGGTGCACTATGATGTCATTAATTAGAGTACTATATAGCTTGTACTATTAATTCCACTCTCTCTCCATGGCAACATAAATATATAGAGGTTGCACCAAAGGATCGAATGTTTGCTCCACAAGTAGGATATACACAAATGATGAGGACTTGCTGTATATATAGTTTAACAAAAAAGCAGGAAAATTATATGGCTATGTGCATCTAATTAAGTATGCTTAGGCCCTTGTAGTTTATATGCTTGTGGATTTTAAGCCTGCAATTTTAAGGGTGGAGCCGCGCGTATAATTCTAATAGACAAAAGCCAAAAGAAATAAAAAAGAATCAAATCTAGCTTTTGGCTTATTAGTACAAGAGTACCATGCATATTGCCTTCGGAAGGTTATTAGGGTTTTAGCTTATACGCTAGTAGCTAATAGGCCCAAATAGAAGAATATTTTTTTTTTTTTGAAAATAACTCAAAGAAGCTAGCTAGCAAATAAAGAAACACTACAATTTTATTATTTTATATATGATGACCACTAAAGTGCAATAATCCTCACTAAATGTCGTCGCTAGCTATGCGTATCGCTGCACTTAACTCTGAGCTTATATATACAAACTCAATAATTTCTAATAGAAAAGAAGTAAAATGTTGGCAATGAAGGGAATGTCTTATTTTGTGATGGGTGATGCTATACCAAGGAGGCCGAAGGCAAAAGCCCAGGGATGCTGCAGTGACAGGCCAGCCATTTTTGTGTGCTAAAAGGGGGGTAATTGAAGGGAAGAGATGTAGTGTAAGATGGAAGCAAACAAGCAAGGAATTGATCACTTGTTGTTGCTAGCTTGGAACTTCTCACACACACACACTCTAACCCTTGACCCCTTTGTGGAGGGAAGGGAGAGCTCTGAAGAAGAGTTCAATGTGTTGGCTGAAAACTCTTGGAGATGAATGAAGGGTGTTGTGGTGCTTTATATAGGAGCAAAGCTAGCTAGATGGGAATCACTTGGTTGCCTCCTACCCATGGCCATTCATGCACGTACACATCAAAGTAATCATAGAATAATTATGCAGAGATTTTTTTTCTTTATTTGCTTTTGATCCGGAAAGTCTTTTGGACACGCACAATAATTAGGCTTTTACAAAAAATGAGCTACTGTTGGAGATAATCCTGGCTAATTTTCAAAAAAAGTTGCATTGGCTTTGTGCGCAGCGCACCTCTCACTAGCCATAGCCAATTTAGTGAGTAATTGCTTTGTGCATTGTCACTTTGTCAGTAGAGATCGATCTCTCCAACCTCTGCAGCTTCCTGCTGGGAACGGTAATAGAGATAGCCGCCGATCGAGTGCAACAGCAAATCACATGAGATCTCTCCCAGTGAAGGATTATTCCTGATACGGCTTTTGACTTAAATTTTACTACTCGAAAAATATTAATCGCGGAGAAAAGGATAATTTTACTTAGACAAAAGAACGGTAGAATTATCTGCCTTGTTTCTATATATTAGAACCGTTTGTAACATGATCTTGCAATTATTGGCTGATAGATACACGTTTCTTGTTTTCACGGGTAGATTAATTCTCAATGTCGCCGACAGTGTTCTGAAAAAAAAAATAATGATTGTAATTGAATATGTAATTGTCCCATGCGCGTGATATACCTGCTTATTATTTAACTGTCTTTACCAAAAGTAACTTATTTTTTGTCGAAGGATTGTTTTCACCTGCAGTAGACATCCCTGTCGGCTAAGCTATCGATCATACACAGTTTGTTGGGAAGGCAGGTCGATTTCTGCTTCTGCGAAGCGCGTTGATCTTGTACTACTCCCACGTATATGAAGCTAAGCTAGTGGATCTGCTTTTTTTTTTTTTCTCTCTACTTTTTTCTGTGCGCGCGGCTGCTTGCATTTCCAATCAACCTATAAGCATAGCACAATATATATACGCAATCAATCTGCATATATAAGCATACATAGTTCAAAATATATATGATACATACATATATTCAATCCTAAATTTGATACAAGTGGTCACATTTGCAGCTAATTATTCTTTTAGTGGTAGGCAACGTACTCGTCAACAGCGAGTCTCCCGTGGTAACTTCGTTTATCTCAAGATATGTCGGCTTAGGCTTAAGGGAGGGTGTGCGTTCATGAAGATGAGTACACGTGTGTTCGTTATGAGCGCATGCTTTTGTGGTGTGTTATATTTCATTGGCATGCATTCATGATGCATATTGGGCCTTGTTTAGTTCCCGAAAACGTCACATAGAATCTTTGAACACATGCATAGAGCATTAAATATAGATAAATTAAAAAACTAATTGCATAGTTTGTATGGAAATCGCGAGACGAATATTTTGAGCCTAGTTAGTCCATGATTAGCCATAAGTGCTACAGTACCCGCATGTGCTAATGATGGATTAATTAGGCTTAACAAATTCATCTCGCGGTTTTCAGGTGAGTTATGAAATTAGTTTTAATTTGCATTCGTGTCCGAAAACCCCTTCCGACATCCGATCAAACGTTCGATGTGACACCAAAAATTTTCTTTTCGCGAACTAAACACACCTTAGGTAGGTTAGTTTGGAATTAATTACTGGTGTCTAAGTAGTGGCACTGCTGGAAGGAATGACATGCATATGTACTGTCTGAAATAAAGTACATCTCTGACATATATGATTGCGTGATAGCTAGCCTCTGATCACCATCGTTTGGAGAGACCGTGTTTGACTCCTAAACATGATTGGAGGAAAACTAAAGTGATTTTGTTAAAAATAGGAAGCAAAGAACGGCTAGAATGCCCATCTTTTGGAAAGGTTGGCTCAACCAGGTCTAAACTTGGCTACCTGAACCTCTGCCATACGTTTACTCCCTGATAATGCATATGTCTCTTGTGCTTCATTCAGCTAGCTAGTGTGTTTCATATGCGACATAAATTGGGGGAATAATGGGCTTGATCGATCGGACACAAGTGAAAACTCTCTCGATAGCTTTAACTATATTTAATCGTCTCATTTTCTACGAAAAATCATAAAATTAACTTCAGATTATTTTTTTGCAACCAATATTATAACATAAAAAAAAATCCAGCCATAGTATTGGGACAGCTTATTATGTTGTCGAAAGGATTGTGTATTCTACATTCTCAAACAATTTCAGTATTTTTAGAGAAAAATATATTTCCTCTACACTACATAAAAAATAATTTTTTTTGTGATGTCACCCTTTTATTTTTACTGGCCGATTAACAAAACAAACGCTTCTAAAAATGTATTGGAGGGTTCTTGGCCATAAGCCACTAGCGAAAACCGATTTTTGTTGGCGGACTAACAAAACAAACACTTCTCGGCTCCTTCTCCTCTCTCTCCTCTACGTTACAACTCCATCTACCTCCACTCCCTTCAGCTTCTCCACCTCCATCGCGCCGCACGACGGTGACGGTGACCGTGGTGGCAAACGGCGACGGCGATGGGAGGCGGGCTGCGGTGGATTCGGCGACAGGAGGGGACAAGGGCGGTGACGATGGCAAACCGCGGATCCAGCAGCGACGGTGCCTGGATGCCATGGATCCTACGGCAAGAGGGGACGAGGCCGGTGACGACGGCAACGGCAAGCCGCGAATCTGATGGAGGTGATAGGACCCATGGTGCGGGTGGGGGGAGCTCGTCCATGGCAGTGACCACTCCTCCCTCTCGTCGGCGGTGGAGGAAGGAGAGGGGGGCTCGTCTCGGCTAAGGAGAGGGGGGCTCGGCTCAGCTTGTTCGACGCGGTTCCGGATCTTGCAGAGTTAAGTCCTCCCTTTCTCACTCTACCTATAACAAATCAGCACAACAACCACCGACGGCGCTACTAAGATGACAACCAGCATGATCACAGTTGACACGATGCTATTTCATTTTCATATGTTGTTGTTGGCATATTGGAAATGGAGTGAAAAATCAATGTAGTGCTATCTGGATGTGGATCTGAATATGGATTTGGTTTGATTTGAATTTGGATCTCAAGATGTGGTGGGTTTGAAAATGCAGCAGCTTTTGTGGATATTGATTAATTTTTTTTGCTAAAAAGTTGTTTTGCTAGCGGCACTCTTACCAGTATCGCCTGCAAAAATCGATTTTCACAGCTGGTCCTCTTAAGGGTCTACTTGCGACCACAACAGCTACCCAAAAAATCAGTCATTTTTACTAACCTTTTGTCGCTGGCGGTTGTGTCAGCCACTAGCGAAAACACATTTTGACCGCCTGCAAAAATTATTATTTTTAAGTAGGGCTAGTTTATATTCTCATTTATATTTGATGATGAGAGAGAGATATATAGTTCTCAAGAACGTCAAATATATATTTGACCACATGTAGTAGCATATATAATTCGGAGTAATAAATGCATTCTTGTATACTCCGTAATTGGCATGGTCCTGACTCAAAATTTTTTATTTGTAACAGCCATAACTTCAGGAATAAGTTCATTTCTCAGTAATTTTTCAAGGCTTAGATATACATATGTGCGCCCTTAATATCAAACGGTTGTGTGGTGTTTTTTTAAGTACTTTGGCTCATAGCTAGTACTGGCAAACTGATCGTGGCCAAACACTTGCCTCGTGGAGAGTACCACATCAACTAAAACAAAAAGGCGATGTAAGAAATTTATTTTGACGAGTTTCTACGGTATATTCCAATTGTTGATCTTTGGTTGATATCTATATTTGAGAAAAAAGTTGACAATAGTAAATTTAAGAGTAAAATGCACCAGCGGTCCATAAACTTGTCAGGAGGTTTCACTTAGGTCCACGAACTTGCAAAGCGCACATCGAGGTCCCTAAACTTAGTTTATTATATCATCCAGGTCCAAAGCCACTTTTGACCGTGGTCTTGCTTACGTGGCACGCTACGTGGACGATGACATGGATTTTTATTTTTTTTCTCCCTTCTTCCTTCTTTTTTCTCTTTTATAAAAAGACGATGACATGGACGATGATGTGTACGAGGCATTTTTGTCTTTTCGACAAGGAGGAGTTAAGTACTCCCTTTCCCACTCTACCTATACAAATCAGCACAACAACCACCGACGGCGCTACTAAGATGACAACCAGCATGATCACAGTCGACGCGATGTTCATTTCCATATGTTGTTGTTGGCATATTGGAAATGGAGTGAAAAATCGATGTAGTGCTATCTGGATGTGGATCTGAATATGGATTTGGATTGATTTGAATTTGGATCTTAAGATGTAGGTTTGAAAATGCAGCAGCTTTTATGGATATTGATTAATTTTTTTGCTAAAAAGTTGTTTTGCTAGCGGTACTCTTAGTGGTATCACCTGCAAAAATCGATTTTCGTAGCTGGTCCTCTTAATGGTCCACTTGCGAAAATTGATTTTCGCAAGTAGACCGCAACCGCTACCAAAAAATTAGTCATTTTTACTAACCTTATGTCGCTGGTGGTTGTGTCAGCCGCTAGCGAAAACACATTTTGGCCGCCTGCAAAAATTATTTTTTTAAGTAGGGCTAGTTTATATTCTCATTTATATTTGACAATGAGAGAGATATACAGTTCTCAAGAACGTCAAATATATATTTGACCACATGTAGTAGCATACATAATTCGGAGTAATAAAGCGTTCTTGTATACTCCTTAATTGGCATGGTCCTGACTCAAAATTTTTTATTTGTAACAGCCATAACTTCAGGAATAAGTTCATTTCTCTGTAATTTTTCAAGGCTTAGATATACATATGTGCCCTTAATATCAAATGGTTGTGTGGTGTTTTTTTAAGTACTTTGGCTCATAGCTAGTACTGGCAAACTGATCGTGGCCAAACACTTGCCTCCTGGAGAGTACCACATCAACTAAAACAAAAAGGCGATGTAAGAAATTTATTTTAACGAGTTTCTACGGTATATTCCACTTGTTGATCTTTGGTTGATATCTATATTTGAGAAAAAAGTTGACAATAGTAAATTTAATAGAAATTCAAGTTCTGCCACTGATGAGTAGTGTTAAACATGTGATCCGAATTTCAGTATGCAATATGGTCGAATTAGTTTCCTAATAGAATTTGACTATTAGGATTAGTTTTCTAATATGAATCTATTTTTTTCCCACGAGGATTCCTAGATTTCTCCTTTATAATTCCTTGTGAGCTGCATAGGAGAGGCGCGATAGCCCAATGTATCCCTACGTTTGTATTCAACTCCTCAATATCATTACCTGTCAGCGTCCATGGTTTTTCCTGTAAGAGTTTTTCACATAAAAATTTGTATCTTTGTTATGCATCTATTTTTTCTAACAATTAGTGAGTTGCACGAAATATTATCATACAAATGATTTAGGAGTTTTTATAGGATATTTACCGGACTTTTAGTATATAATAGATTCATACTATTACAGCACGTTTTACTGCAAATATTTTTGTCCCATGGTACATTATCTGTCATTGTGGTACCAGGATGTACAGCAAATAAACAACCAAAAAGTGCACAACATTCTAGTGTAACCATCTATGTACTGTAAACCAAGACAAAATTGGTCGTGTATATATCTTTGAATGGTGGCCAATATTTTCAGGGAAAAAAAATTGACATCCGCATGCAATAACAGAATCATCGTTCTGAACATGCAAATGGTCAAAAGAGCATGTATATAGACCAATTAAAATGCAAGAAAACTCTGTACACGAATGGTTGAGAGATCGTCCTGCTTAATGATAAAAAGGTCATACATACCAGTACCACCATCACTGAGATTCACTAGCTAGCCCGGCCGGCCCGTTGATTATAGGTGTAATGATGACCAAAAAGAATTCATCTTTAGAAACAAAAGAAATATCACCATTTGCCTAGCAGATTCCAATTCGATCAAGAGGACGTAAGCTAATTTAATTTAATTATATGTTGCTAGCTTCCTGAGAAGATTCTTGTGGTAGTAATGACATGCAGCTGTGTGCGAATATTCCAGTCACACAAGACTGAAGAGTAGTTGCAAATAGTTAAGGGTGGTGTAGTTCATGCAAAAGATCTCATCTCTTTATTTCCAGAGTTCCTCACCGTTCTTTCCTGGTTTGCATGCAGCTGATCAACCGCAGAATTGGTCTTCAAGTGATCATCACCACCCAAGCCTGCTTCCATGCCCATCGTCCATTTGATAAATTATTTCTTTAATGACAGAAGTAATCTTCGGTGTCTATACAGAAATTTGGAGTGAGTCAATAATGAAATGGGAAGAACTTTGTTGAAAGGCATGTAATAGTATAGATCGTGGGACCCAGATTTTAGTGTTAGGGACGGTGTGGAAATGAACACTACCACTACTAACATTAAGTAGTATAGAAATTGTCTGAAAAAAACGTACATATTACAGTAAGGTGTGCTAAAGCATCATGCGTGCAAACAGTTCAGCTAAAATATTTCGATCTTCCATCCCCAGACGCAGATAATTACATTTGATGAGATGTTGGATTAAATCAAGATTACATCGTTCGAGACGCAGTCGATTTCTGCTCCACCCTCTCCCCTCCACTTCCACTTCCTCCACCGAGCGGGCTGGTGCTGACCCTAACCCTACCCCTCCATTTCCTCCAGCATGCATGGTGTGAGCTACTGTAATAGATGGCCTAAGCGGAACGCTAGTGACATATAAGGGGATGGTATTCATGACTAGGCACACTACTACCGAAACGATTTTCTGTACAAGTATCCCTGTAGGTTCCAGACGGACTGGTCACACCTACAAAAATCGACCTCCATCCCCATCCAGCAGGAGCGGGTGGCAGGCGGCGCCACCAGCACTGACGATGGCGAGGAAGCAGCCGGGAATGGCTGCATCCCCATCCTCGCCCGTCACCGCCGCCTCCAACAATGACGAGAAGGTGGCTGGCCTGGAGCAGCACAGACGACGACGGTGATGAGGCGGCAGGGAGCGGCTCCATTCCTGTCTCGCCCAGGGTCGCCGCCAACAACGAGGTGACCCAATCAGCCGGCGGCGGCTCCGTGACCGCGGGATCTACGCCTCCGTCACCATCGGGGAGCTAGGGTGCGGACAACGTAAGCACCTGCATGAGAAAATCGAATTTGAAAACATTCTAGTCAAATTTAAAAACTTTTAACTCATATTTGAAAATTTTCAAGTTAATATTTGGAAACTTCCAACTCAGATTTAAAGTTTAAAAATTTTGAGTTAAAAGTTTTCAAATTAAGTTTCGAAATTGAGGTGAAAAGTTTCAAATTCGAGTTGAAAGTTTTTAAATTTGAGTTGAAAATTTCAATTTTTAACTTGAAAGTTTTCAAAATCCGAGTTAAAACTTTTCAAAATTTGAAAAGAAAGATTCAAAATTTGTGATGAAAATTTTAAACTTTGACCTGAAAGTTTTCAAGATTTGAGTTTAAAAGTTTTAAATTTTGACTTAAGGTTTTATCTTTCAATTGCAAGTTTTAAATGTTAAAATTCAAAACCGTAAAAAGAACACAATATGATAATCATACAAATTCAGTGTTAATAAAAAATCTGTTATAATTATATTTTTGTTGTAGCAAAATCCCGCGTACGGATGTGTCAGCTTTGATTCCGGCGCGTATGCGCGGATTAGTTTTCTCAACATCAACAAGTGCAGAGGCAGCAGCCGGATCTCGCGATGGCATCCACGAAGCGAGGCAGCAGTAAGCAGATTCAAGACAGAGTCCTCTACAAGGTATCGACGTGCAGATTCCAGCGATGGTGTCCGCAAATAAGCATGCGTATTGCAATATATATAAACTGAATTTTCCCTACTACAGATCCTATTTTTCCGTGGGATTGAATCGATTATCCCGTGTGGTCAAATTATATCGACCGCACGGCATAATAGGTTATCCCCCACAGCTAGGATGTGCTAGGGCGACCGCACGGGATAATTCGTGCCGTCGCCCTAGCACATGCTAGCCATCTAGGATAACCTATTATCCCATGCGGTCGGTATAATTTGACCGCACGGGATAATAGATTATAAATTAGCCGAAAATTGACCGAGCTCAATTATAAACATCAAATTACGTAGAATGTATAGTGTTTGTAATATTACAAGTTTCCCCCGCGACAAATAAACCTTTTAGACCACAGCATGTTCCCTCTCCCACACCCTTAGGTTCTTGAATTTGGGGTCCGTAGCAAGTTCACTATGAGGATCGTGGAACTCTCCTAGATGGTTACAGATGTCGCAACGAATGAACTGGCACAAGTCCATGCATAAGTTGATCAGCGTTTTCTGATCGAACCGGATTGCATTATAAGGGATGCTGTCGACCCCCGATTTTGGAAATCGGAAATCTTCTGTGTTTATCAGTACCAATCCCTGGATCAGTAGTTGGTACACACATACATAGCCGAATCACAACATATCACGAATGAATTCAGGCTAAAAGAGTTAAATGCTTACATTAGGGCCAGGTAGGCCAACAACTATCAGAGAACAACAGCGGAAGACAAAATAATACAAGGGCCCGGTTGACATGCCACAAGCAGTCGACTGGGGAACGAGACCTAGAATGGAACCGCACTCCGATCATCTTGTTAGGTACGCAAGCGTACTATCAAGGGCTTCTCTTCAACACTCTGCTAAAAGATATATATAGAGCAACAATGAGTACAAAAGTACTCAGCAAGCCACCACACAAAATGCAGTAATGTGAGGAGCGGTCAGACCGGCCAGGGTCGTCGGGTTCCGGTACTGTTGATGCTGATCGAGATGGACCTCCAGAGCCTACAACTTCGACCAGTACTGATACAGAACGTGGATCAACTTCAGAAGGCGCTGCTCCTTTGCACATTCAACGATGACATCCGCCGGAACAAATCATTGGTAATATAGGTGAGCGGACTATAAGGTCTAAGGTAATGACTCATGATGTTGGTGCAAATTATGCATTTGTTTCTTCTTTTGAACCCAAAGATGTGTCACATGCATTAACTGATGAATCGTGGATTAACGCCATGCATGAAGAACTTGAAAATTTTGAGAGAAACAAAGTTTGGATTTCAGTTGAACCACCTTCTGGACATAATATTATTGGAACCAAGTGGGTTTTCAAAAATAAACAAAATGAGGATGGTTTGACTGTGAGAAATAAAGCTAGACTTGTTGCTCAAAGTTTTACCCAGGTGGAGGGTTTTGATTTTGATGAAACTTTTGCTCCTGTTGCTAGAATTGAGGCAATTAGACTTTTGTTGGCTTTTGTAGCTTCAAAAGGTTTTAAATTGTATCAAATGGATGTAAAAAATGCTTTTCTAAATGGTTTTATACAAGAGAAAGTTTATGTCAAATCCTGATTTTCCCAACCATGTTTTTAAATTGTCTAAAGCTTTGTATGGCTTGAAACAAGCACCAAGAGCATGGTATGATAGGCTTAAGAACTTTTTGCTTGCAAAAGGTTTTACAATGGGAAAGGTTGACAAAACGCTTTTTGTTCTTAAGCATGGTGATAATCAACTGTTCGTTCAGATTTATGTGGATGATATCATCTTTGGTTGTTCGACTCACGCTTTGATTGTGGAGTTTGCTGAGACTATGAGTAGGGAATTTGAGATGAGCATGATGGGTGAATTATCGTACTTTTTGGGATTACAAATTAAGCAAACACCTGAAGATACTTTTGTGCATTAAACGAAGTATACGAAGGATCTTTTGAGACGGTTCAAGATGGAGAATTGCAAGCCAAGCGGTCGAGCGAATAATGAGGTATTTGAATCATACACTAGAGTTTGGAATTTGGTATTATACTTCATCTTCTATATGCTTAAGTGGATATTCCGATGCTGATTTTGGCGGTTGTAGAATTGATAGGAAAAGTACTAGTGGAACATGTCATTTTCTTGGTACATCATTGATTGCATGGTCTTCCAGGAAACAATCGACCGCACGGGATAATGCATTATCCCGTGCGGCCCACAGCCCGGCGCCGGTCTTCGGCTTGTTCCAGGCGGAGCCACTTACGACCCGCCTAGAAGCTACCGGGGCCGGCATCCACGAAAATCTCGCGTGTAGTAGTGTGTCTACCACCTTCTTTTATATTCGGTTAAACTGGTTGATACATACAACTCAATATATACAGTATTAGAGTGAGTGGTCTCGATTTTGAATCTTCGTTAGCACCAATTAAATGAAAGTTTCCAATCCACTTCTATTCCACAATTGAGGTCAGGGAGAGACTCGCGTGAGGAGTAAGACTAACGGGGTGTTTGGCAGAGATGGTTGCTGTTGTACAGCCATAGCAGCTGCAGCATATATGCACAGCAAAATTTGTGCTGCTTGCACCGAAGCTATAGCTAGGCCCAGCTAGCCGGCTATAGCTTCGGTAAAGAGCCCAATACTAGTAAGTTCTTCATCTTTGCTGATCAATTTAAGCTTAAGCTTATATGTTAAACTAACTTGTTCACGTAACTCAATAGTGTAGATGACTTTGTTTTTATCTTTTTATTGTCACTACAGACGGCTAATGCGAAAGGTCTGTGTTTTATTTTGGGTATTAAATAACCTGTGTATCACAAAAATGAGAAGCAGTCGGACCTGTCTATAGTGTGGTTCTGCTGTAGTTCGTTTGTATATATATGTATATATATAGTTCGATTTCTCCTATTGCATGCCCTCTTAATTTTGTGTACACAAACTGAATCCCTATTATAAAGGTGAAGTGCAGAGATATTTGCAGTTAAAGAACTAGGTGAAGTGTCGCATCGGTTTTCTGTTCCTAATCGCTATGTAAACCTTTGTACACTATCACGCACAATTGTTAATCAATTAGGATAGGCATTCATGCTACACGCTATCATCTGTGACGCTAACTTAGTATTCTTTTCTTTCTTAATTTGCGACCCTTTTTTCTTTTTCCTTTTTGAATTCCACCCTTTTTTCTTGGAATCACAGCCCCTTTCAGTACCTTAATTATAGATTAGTTTAGTGTGACAGATCGAGAGCGCGCACTGAAAACTTTTAAAAAAGCAAACCAGACCTGAAGTTGCCCCCTGCAATATTGTCTTGTATTTCTAATCAAAGTTGATCGAATAGCAAGATACACCATATCATATATATACCTCAAAACAATAATAAACAAAAAATAATTTACGGTAAAGATTAACAAAAGATAGTCAAGGTTTTTATTTATATTTTTGCTAAATTCTAACCTATAAAAAATCAAAGCATTATTAAGTCTATAACTAATAGTAAGGACTGCCTAGCGTCATTATTAATTGGTTGCATGGAAATAGAGGTGCACGAATCCATGCTGACGGCTAAATAACTTATTTGAAACACATACTTCCCTTTATTTAAAAGTAAACCAACCTTGTATCGAATGTTACATTTCATACGATGAATCTTGACACCTCTAGGAAAATTATTTTTTAAGGCTTACATACGACAATCATCGGCAAAAAATCATCCTATTTTTATGGGCAGTTTTCTTAAGGAACCACCGGTGAAAGTCATGGCTTTTGCGAGCAATTCCTTAGGAGAACCATCAATAAAAACATACTTGTTCTCACATGCAGTTTTCTGCTAGACCCATCTATGAAAATATTTTTTGATGTGTTATGTGACCCTGAGATGGCATCAGCCATTTTTGCAGGCATTATTTTGTCTACTGTGAAAAAGATAGAACTCCAGGGGCCTACAAATACCATTTTCACGCTAGGAAAAAATCCGACTTTTTCTCCTCAGCCAAATCACAATAAAAGTGTATAAGCTCGGTTCGATCAGGGATGTTGCCTTTTGCAGCAATGAAGTTATTTAGAGTGTATGTATGGTTGACTTTTTATATATCCTGGCTAGTCTGGATCGGTACACTACTACAATTGTCAATTTTACATGCGTCTAAAACTCCAAATTGACCTAGCAGAGACGCGGTGCTGACCACCTCTAACAAAATGGTTGTGCAGATGTTATATATCAAATGCTAGCTCTTAGAGGTCAGCCTATGGGAAATCACATATTCCTTAAGACGATTGCCATTTTCACTCGAGAACCTTTACAAAACACTAGAACCCAGAAACCCTAGCTCACCCATACTCCATCGCTGCTCACCGCCAACAACTTCCATCGTACATGAGCCCAACCCCTCACCCCCCACAACCACCCCACAAGGTCACCATGGATCTGCTGCCGCCACCGTTGTCTCGGATGAGCTCTAGTGGATCTGCTCACATCCGCTATGAGCAAGGCCGCCATGGATGCGCCGCCACTGGTGGATGAGCTTGCATGCTGTGCACGTGGACAACCTCGCAGGCTCCAGATCCAGATGTGTCTATTGCCACCAAATCTGATTTGCCGCCTCGGCCGTGGACAACCTAGTATGAAACAAACTTCCATTTCATTCGAGTTATACTACTTGGGATGAGCAATGCTCTCGCACCATGACAAAAAAAAGTCTTAATTAATGCTCCTATACAGCTTTTTGTAAGCAGTGGCTCTTTGTTAACAACCAAATTTGGTAGCATTTGTATCAGGAAAGGGGATTTGATCAAAGCAGAGTTGGAGGCGGAGATCGAGTTCTGAAACAGAGCAGGAATCGGCTGGAGTCCGGATCGGCTACGGCTAGGATTGGCTGAGATTGAGTTGAGCTAAATAAGCCGATATAGCCGATTCCGATAATACGACTTGTAGCCGATTCCGACAATACGACTTGTGCGCAACGTCAGGCTCAAGTTGATATACTTCAAGATGATTGCCACGCATGGATAGAGTCCTGGGAATGCAATTGTATCTATTAATTAGGATATTTTATGTAAATTCCTAATAGATAAGTGTGGACAAAAGTCTGCCGCAAAGACTTGTGATATTTTAGAGTTTGTTAGAGATAATGGTCGTGTCCGGTATGGGCATATCTTGTAATCCTCGGGTATAAATAGACCCCGAGCCCTATGTAATTTTTAACACACACGTTCAATACAATTCCGGCGCATCGCCACCTTTTGCTTTAGTTTTGTTTCAACGAGTTCTTGCTTTCGGGTTGAGCTACATCGGTTTCGATCTTCAACAAGAGATAAAACTCGTTATGACGGATTATGTTCTTAGGATTAGTGCTTCCATCTTTATGATACTCTAATCTTGTTTATATAATTCATCAAGTTATCATATATCTTACATAATCTTCAGCAATATCGCTATCTAATCTACTTTCGGCCGACATCTGTATGTAGAAGGCAGCCGATTAAGTTAGATCTTGACATTGATCTAGATTATATAAGATATTTACCATTCTATGAATCTTCTAGTGGCTTGATTCTCTAGATATTGTTCTTCTTTTCATACTTAATGCTTCATCAATTGAGTTTGATCTATTAAGTCGTGCCTAGAATATCAATCTCTAGCCTACCATCTAGTTACTGATTAGAATAGCATCGGAGTTTTAGCCGATCGTATCTGATTTAACTACAGTTATCCTATTTGCTTCATTAATATGTTAAATCCGCCCTATATATCAAGATACTGCTATACATAAATATGTTAAGCTTCTGTTTGGTATATTATTCTCACTTTAACATCCTGATATAGAGTAGTATCGGAGTATTAGCCGATACATGCTAGATCTATTTGATCGGCTACGCTATAAACATATATAGTCTTGTTATAGATGTACATTTCGATCTAAGTGATTTATACTATCTCGGCATGATGATCGATCTATCCCAATCACCTGATTTAAGTATACATCAATATAAGGATTATATATCGTTAATGCCTATAGCCGATCGAATAGATTTAGTTCTTCTTTACTTATTCACGACTGCCGATCAATACACAGATGACATCGGCTCAAAGATAAATGATATGTCATCAGCATCTAGCCGATCGGCTATCATTTATAGATTTAATCACGATTTCTTTGCTTCTATTTCTTGTTGATTACAGGATCAAATCAACTGGCATGCTAACACATCCGAAGGCAATTTTGGACCTGCACTGGAGTTAAGCAGATCTCCCAGGCCACGTGTTTTCTGTCAACACTCTTCCATTTGATTACGTAGTTACTATTCATTAATACATCATTACTAGCAAATATTGTCTCTAATTCATCTATCTTATTATTTGCAGCAAACACTACATTTTATTTCTTAGTATATCCAAAGGACCACTTGGCCATACCTCTTGACCCGACAAACTATCACAAGAAAAGCTACATAGAGTTCCTCACTAATTTGTAAGTAATAAGATACCACCGCCGCCCCAACAGCCCCAGCACTGACCAAATTGCTATTCTAAATTTTTTAAGTAACTCAAAAAAATTATTTTATCAGCACAGTGCGCAAAGGTTTTACTTCAAACATGAAAGGTCAATAGAGGAGCAAATACTAAGCTAAACGCCAAGACAGTTTGGTTGGTACTGACATATAACATGAACACAAATTCTTTGGATAATTACTTAAACCGATGTTCTTATTATGTTCGCAGTGTTTCAAGCAACCCCCTCGGAATCTCGTACTATGTGAATAATAACGTGCATGAGATGATGAGGATGCTAGGTCCCGACAACAACCGACGAGATGCAAAATGGACCCAAACTGACAGACGTGACTAACCCAAAGTGATGAACAAATGCATGCAATACTCAAAACTAAAAATTAAATCTAAAACTAAACCAGCACTCGACACGACGATGCAATTTAAAATTCAACAACACAAAAACTAATAGAACAATGCAACGGCTCAAATTGGCTAGGTAATGGATGCAATATTTTTGTGTGGCAATTTTCTGATTATGGCTATAGATAAAGTACCTAACGGTCAATCTGCGCTCTAATACCCACTGATGAGGAAATTAGGTCACGATCTTCCGATAGGTATTGATAACTCTCGATTTGGTGGAAACTTGACACACACGATCCAGCTTCCGACCAATGAGATTCGAATCCTGCAATCGCAACACCACATCTCCTCTGGTTATCAACCGTGCACTGCCCGGTTGACCTCGTCGATAAGACTAATCCCTGCATGCGAATCGAAGAACACAAGTAAGAACAAGATAGATTGTAACACAATTGCACATAAATGATTAAGCACTCGAATTTGGGGTTCCACAAACCTATCTAGAAGCGAAACTGCAATGGCAAATAATCTAAGCAAAACCCAACTCTAAACTATGACGGCTACTGAATAAATATGATTTTGGACATCCTAGGGTTGTCCTAGGGTGCACACCCCCTTGGGCTTTGCCACGACACAATTATAAGGCCCAAAACTCAAATCAGATTCAGATTGTATGAAATACGTGGCTTGTTTTGCAGATTCCCGATAGCTCGGAGGGAATTTTGACGTGGGACCAAAACCATATGATAGTAGACTACAAAAGTTTTTCAACAAGTACTTATGGACCCCGAAATTCCTTCTAGATCAGCGGCTAGGTCCATTTGAAGTTCATGATGTCGGGAGGCCTGAATCCGAATCCAAAACGTACAGAACTTTATCTCTTATCTTCTATGGACCAAAAGTGACGTGGTGAGGTAGAAGTATACTTGGAGAAGGTCTTGTTTCTGGCCCCAATCAACTTATTTGATCATCCATGCATTCCTTACGCTCGGTTTCTTTTCCTTCACACAAGCAATTACCTCTGCAAACGAAAAAAATAAAAAACTCATGGTGTCGTAATGTTTGTTCAAATATATAATAAGTAAATCTAACATAGAACATATGCACCTTTGGTTGATGAATACATATGTTAGTCATGGTCATATCCAAGCTAGTTGTGTCCTCATCACAAGATGCTTACGGTCAATGGGTGGTACACAACAAGCCATGAATATGTAAGTCCGGAGATTGTTCTCTATACATCGTATTTAATCTACAATTTATTTCCTAAGATTTATTGTCAATTTTTTCCACAAATTCCTCAAACCCCTTTTGTAGCAAACCGGTTCAACAAGGCAACAATTATGAACGTATGTGTTGACCCATGCTACTTCATATGCCATAACTGTTGCAACACACCATGGTCTTTTTACCACGATGAGAGTCAACTGGAATTAGAGGACAAATTCAAGTCCTTAAGTGGGTGGGAGAAAGAACATGTGTAGTGAAAATGTGCTGTTTACATCCAATGGGACCAATCGTTTGTAATACTAGATGAATACCCATCGCGTTGCTATGGGAAATTATGTTGCATAATATGTACAAATAAGGTAAGGTGCAATATGATCATTTAAAACCAAAACAAAATGACCTCATGTATTTTATATAATTTGCACATGGTTGCAAATATAGTGCAAGGTGAATATATATTATGTAATTGGTATTTATGAATTTTAAGCCTCAAAATAATTGAGATTGAAAGGTTTTATGCGAGAAGAAAGAAAAGATAATTTGTACTATAGATCTATCATCCAGAGGTTAGAAATAATTCGGGTGATATGGCTTCATGAGAGAAGAGAGAAATAGTATTAACTACACTACTTAGTGAGGATGAACTATATAAGTATACTAGATGATAAGTAATGGTGTACGTAACTTCTTCATAGCCATAACGTTCTACACTAAATGAATCACTGTATGCTGAGTTATATACTAATTAATGATCAATAGTAACTACAAAATGGATGGTTATGATTAAGCATGGGAATGATCCAATGGCTCTTTTTTCTAAATTATGTGGCTCAATGCATGTTTAGCTATTGGTTACAACTATATAGGATATATAGATGTGATATATATATGGGACAAACACGTGTTTATATGCATATATGTACATAAATGTGTGTGTGTTTTATATATTGAAAGCATAGTTATTTCTCAATGCAAGATTCTAATTACTACTTCCTCCGTTTCACAATGTAAGTCATTCAAGCATTTCCCACATTCGTATTGATGTTAATGAATCTAGACATATATGTATCTAGATTAATTAACATCAATATAAACGTGGGAAATGTTAGAATGACTTACATTGTGAAACGGAGAGAGTATGTGCTAAGAACGACCACTCGGTTAGGTCCTATGCGTAGTATTTTAAATTTGGATTACAGATAGCTGATAATATTAAATTAGAGAGCATAAGTAATCCCCCCAAACGGCCAATGACTTATAGGCCTCAAGGAAAAATTTGTAGGCGGGCCTCTTAACACGGCCACCTGCAATAATGGATCTTTATAGGTGGCCGCGTTAAGAGGCTTGCCTGCGATAAGAAGTGTGAGAAGATGTATAGAAAACAGGAATTTATCATTGAATCTCTTAATTCTGAAATTGCTAGATTAAAATCTCTTATTCCTAATGGTGATGATTGCAAAAGTTGTGAGGTTTTAATGAATGAGATTTCAAAAATTAGAGATGTTAATGCTGCACATGATTTGAAAAATAGATCTTCTCTTGCTCTTAGTTTTGCTTTGCACACACGCACTTTGGATGAGTTGTTTTGAACTAAAAAGTTGTTGCAAAAATATCAAATTGCTTTTCATGCTAGTTTGATGTTTAACATGATTTCTGCTAAAAAGTTAAAACAACCTCATGATATTTTGGATTACTCAACATGTAATTTGAATAAGATGAAATTAAAAGATGATTTAGGTCGTGTTGAGTACATGGAAGATGTTGTGAAAAACAATGAAGTGATTTCTTGCCCCAAGTGTCGTAAAAGCAAAGGTGTCATGGTAGATTGTGAAAATTGTGCTAATTGAAAAAAGTTGTTTCTTATTTGAAAAATTATTTGCTAAGATTTTCTGATGGTAAAAAGAACCTCAATATGATTTTGGATCAATCAAAGGTTAGTACAATAACCGTGGTTTAGGTTTTGATCCTTATGCTCATAATTCTAGACATCCTCCTGTTGTCTTAGGTGTTGGTGCTAGAAGTGGTGAGATTTTGATTAAACATGATACTAATAAAACTGTGTTTAAATCTGCTGGTATCATGTCTACCATGAATGTATCTTCTTCAAAATCCAATGTTGTGCATGCAAAACCTCCTGTTTCTGCTTGTGTTGCTAAATCTTCTTGCTCTAACAATGTGTCTAAACAACGTGAAAAATATACTTGTTCTTTTTGTGAAAAAGATGGACATATTGTTGATTTTTGTTTCAGATTAGCTCATAAACAGAAAAAGGAGAGAGAGATTGCTTTTGCAAAATCAAAGTGGCAAAAATCGGGTTTCCCCTCGAGGAAACCGGTCAGACCGCAGTGGGTCCCGCGGTCAGACCGGCGACCGGTCAGACCGGCTGAACAGCCTCGGTTAGACCGACCCTCGGTCAGACCGGCTACACACCCTCGGTCAGACCGGCCTCGGAGGAATTTTTCTGAAAATTCTAAAATTGATTTTGCACGTGGATATATGCCTATTGGATCTTCTGGTCGTGTGTCTCAGTACTGGATTCCTAAATTTTTATTATCATCTAACCCCAGTACTGAGGCTTCGACTTCTGCTTGTGTGTAGGCTTTGGTGGCAAGGAAGGAGAACGTGTGGATCGTGGATTCCGGTTGTTCGCGGCACATGACCGGTGATAAAAATTGGTTCTCCTCCCTAAAGAAGGCATCTAAGACTGAATCGATTATTTTTGGTGATACTGCTACAAGTGCCGTTCTCGCTACAGGTATGGTTAAGGTAAATGATAAATTTGAATTGAAGAATGTAGCTTTGGTTGAGGACTTAAAGTACAATTTGCTTTCAGTTTCACAAATTGTTGATGAAGATTTTGAGGTTCACTTTAAGAAAACTAGAAGTAAAGTTTTTGATTCTTGTGGTGATTTTGTGTTGAATATTTCTCGCTATAGAAGAGTGTTTAAAGCTGATTTTGATAATCCTGTTTCACCTGTGATAACATGTTTGGTTGCTAAGTTTGATAAAGATGTGATGTTTTGGTATCGTAGACTTGGACATGTTGGTTTTGATCATCTCACTAGGTTAAGTGGTTTGGAACTTGTTCGTGGTTTGTCTAAACTTAAGAAAGATCTTAATTTGGTTTGTACAACGTGTCGTCATGCTAAGATGGTTGCTTCTTCACATGCTCCTATTATTTCTGTGATGACAGATGCACCGAGACATCTATTACATATGGACACTGTTGGTCCAGCTAGAGTGCAATCTGTTGGAGGAAAGTGGTATGTGTTGGTTATTGTTGACGATTTTTCTCGATATTCTTGGGTTTTCTTTATGGCAACTAAGGACGAAGCTTTTCAACACTTTCGTGGTTTGTTTCTTCGATTGGATCTTGAATTTCCTGGTTCTTTGAAAACAATTCGAAGTGATAATGGTGGTGAATTTAAAAATGCTTCTTTTGAACAATTTTGCAACAAAAGAGGTCTTGAACATGAATTTTCTTCTCCTCGTGTTCCTCAACAAAACGGTGTTGTTGAAAGAAAAAATTGTGTTTCGGTTGAGATGGCTAGAACGTTGTTGGATGAGTATAAAACTCCTAGAAAATTTTGGGCTGAGGCAATTAACACCGCATGCTATATTTCAAATCGGGTTTTCTTGAGATCGAAACTTGGAAAAACTTCTTATGAACTTCGATTTGAACATCAACCCAAAGTTTCAAATTTGCGTGTTTTTGGTTGCAAATGTTTTGTTTTGAAATCTGGAAATTTGGATAAGTTTGAGGGAAGTTCTACTGATGGATTGTTTCTTGGTTACCCCGCACATACTCGTGGTTATCGTGTACTTATTTTAGAGATTAACAAAATCGTTGAGACTTGCGAAGTTTCTTTTGATGAGGCTAGTCCAGGTTCTAGACCCGATATTGCAGGTACACTGTCACAGGTTTAGGGGGAGGATGGTCGTATTTTTGAAGACGAGAGCGAAGATGACGACGACGAGGTCAGCTTGGCCGGTCAAACCGGGCGCCAGGCCGGTCAGACCGCCGGCACACCTCCGGTCAGACCGCCTCAAGAGGAGCGGTCAGACCGGCCAGGGTCGTCGGGTTCCGGTACTGTTGATGCTGATTGAGATGGACCTCCGGAGCCTACAACTTCGAGCAGTACTGATACAGAACGTGGATCAACTTCAGAAGGTGCTGCTCCTTTGCACATTCAACGATGACATCCGCCGGAACAAATCATTGGTAATATAGGTGAGCGGACTACAAGGTGTAAGGTAACGACTCATGATGTTTGTGCAAATTATGCATTTGTTTCTTCTTTTGAACCCAAAGATGTGTCACATGCATTAACTGATGAATCGTGGATTAACGCCATGCATGAAGAACTTGAAAATTTTGAGAGAAACAAAGTTTGGACTTTAGTTGAACCACCTTCTGGACATAATATTATTGGAACCAAGTGGGTTTTCAAAAATAAACAAAATGAGGATGGTTTGATTGTGAGAAATAAAGCTAGACATGTTGCTCAAGGTTTTACTCAAGTTGAGAGTTTGGATTTTGATGAAACTTTTGCTCCTGTTGCTAGAATTGAGGCAATTAGACTTTTGTTGGCTTTTGCTACTTCAAAAGGTTTTAAATTGTATCAAATGGATGTGAAAAGTGCTTTTCTAAATGGTTTTATACAGGAGAAAGTTTATGTCAAACAACCACCAGGTTTTAAAAATCCTGATTTTCCCAACCATGTTTTTAAATTGTCTAAAGCTTTGTATGGTTTGAAACAAGCGTCTAGAGCATGGTATGATAGGCTTAAGAACTTTTTGCTTGCGAAAGGTTTTACAATGGGAAAGGTTGACAAAACGCTTTTTGTTCTTAAGCATGGTGATAATCAACTGTTCGTTCAGATTTATGTGGATGATATCATCTTTGGTTGTTCGACTCACGCTTTGGTTATGGAGTTTGCTGAGACTATGAGCAGGGAAGAATTTGAGATGAGCATGATGGGTGAATTATCGTACTTTTTGGGATTACAAATAAGCAAACACCTCAAGGTACTTTTATGGCATCAAACGAAGTTCACGAAGGATCTTTTTGAGACGGTTCAAGATGGAGATTGCAAGCCAAGCGGTCGAGCGAATAATGAGGTATTTGAATCATACACTTGAGTTTGGAATTTGTATTATACTTCATCTTCTATATGCTTAAGTGGATATTCCGATGCTGATTTTGGCGTTGTAGAATTGATAGGAAAGTACTAGTAGAACATGTCATTTCTTGTACATCATTGATTGCATAGTCTTCTAGGAAACAATCTAGTGTTGCTCAATTAACTGCTGAATCTGAATATGTGCTGCTGCTAGTTGTTGTTCACAGATTCTTTGGCTTTTATCTACTTTGAAAGATTATGGTATTACGTTTTGAGAAAGTACCTCTCTTTTGAGATAATACTAGTGTTATCAATATTGCTAAGAATCCTATTCAACACTCACGCACAAAGCACATTGATATTTGTTTTCACTTTTTGAGGGATCATGTTGAGAAGGGAGATGTTGAATTGCAGTTTTTGGACACAAAGTTGCAAATTGCTGATATTTTCACTAAACCTTTGGATTCTAATCGTTTTGCTTTTCTTCGTGGTGAATTGGGAATAATTCATCCTTTTTGCATGGTTTGAGGGGGAGTTTGTACCTCATGGTTTTATCAAGCAAAAATATGACAATGAGAAAAATTGAGAAAAGAGAGCTTTGTGTTATACATATGGTATTTTCTTGTGCATGCTAGCAATACTTTGAAGGTTTATTTGTCTCTAGCATAGCTTGTATGTATTCTAGTCTTTTCATGAGATTTATATTTTGCTTTTAAGGGAGATGATGCATGACACTTAAATTCTATACTTAAATTAAGCAAATATGCAATGTTGGTACTAGCATATGGTTTGATTTCTAAATGCTTTATATATATGCTTTATTGAATTGTTGTTCCTCAAATAGCTTTAATTGCTCATTGTGAAAAGAGAATAAAAATATGAAAAAAAATGAAAACCGAATCCTTGGAAACAGTCTTGACGACAAAGACGTATTCAATGTGAGCAAAATAATGGGTGCCGAATCCCTCGAAACAGTCTTGACGACAGGGACGTACTCGGAATAAAAGAGAAAAATATGAGCAAAAAGGCTCAAGAAAAGAAAAGGTTAAAAAAATCTCTTGGTTGTTTTGTGCTAAAGGTTATTTGAGAAAGAGTGATTAATGCAATAGGTATATGTGTTTAGTGTTTACTCTTCAACCTATGTGCTTGTTGAGATGTTGCATTATAAATCGTATGAAATCATGAATTTTGATTGTTGATTCAAGCTTAATTGTAAAATCTTTGGTTCATGGTTATACTTTAATGCATGCTTGTTATATTATAGATGGGTTATCTTCTTTTTATTGCAGCACATGACATGATATGCTATATGTATGTTAAGCTCTTATACATTAATGAACATAATTCCTATGCTTGATGAAATCATTGTCAAAAGGGGAGAAGTAATATGAAATTTTTTGGACTTTTGGAGAAGCAAATGATTTGAGAAGAGCTTGTCGATTGGGAAATTTCTTTCTTTTCAAAAGTGAGAGAAGTTTTCTTTTGAATTTTTTAGCACGATGTGTACGTTTGTACGAAGTGTGCTTTTTACCACTCTTGTTTTTATTTTTCTAAACACTAAAACATTTTTGATGGGTTTGCTAATGTGTTCATCAAGAGGGAGATTGTAAATTCAAAGGTATTTTTTATTATTATTCTGTGATGAACAATTGGCATCGGAGATTATTGGTTTTGTTATTTGGAATTTATTTACGAAGTGGTTTTGGAGATGATTGGATTTCATAGGTGATCTACAGGATAATGCTGGATTTGGGTCTGGTCAGACCGGGATGAGTATGCCGGTCAGACCGATGGGATGAGTATTTGCGGTGATGTACCGGGAGTCGGCTTGGGGATAAGACGACGTCCATGGTGGTCAGAGATCATGCGGGATACTAAGGCTAGAGTTGATGCACGTGGTTGGTGAAGATTCCATATGACATACGATGGAGGTATTGTGTGCGTATGGGATGCGGAGTCGAATTTGGAAGTAGTCCAAATTTGGTATGATTGGTTATGTAAAGTTTGTTTCTTGTACTAGAGGGTTTCCTAAGGTGTTTAGGACTTCTAGTATGAGCTTGGTCCGTGGCTTTAGGCTGCTTACCTCGGGTATAAATAGAGGGGGAGCGTGAGGCTTCCCGGTATCGCTTTTGAGAGCAATTAAGTTGAGTTTTGAGTTAGGGCTTCGAGTTTAGTCGAAATTTTTGTAAGGAGTGCTGTTGGTGCACTTTGTAAACACATTGAGAATCAATAAAGTCGTCATCTACTTTAAGAGTTCTTCGATTTGTGTTTCACCGGGTTTCGGCGGTCTAACCGGCGACACACCGGCGGTCTAACCGGAGGCAAGGCGACGGTCAGACCGGCGGAAGCAAGGCGGTTAGACCGGAGGCGGCAACAGGCGCGGCAGGCGACTTCGGCGGTCAGACCGGTCGGTCTATACCGGTCAGACCAACGGCATCCGAATGGTCAGACCGGCAGATCAATCTCGGTTAGGCCGATCTCCATCGATTTCGAGGGTAACTTTTATTTCCGCTAAAAGTTTTCGGTTTTTTGGTATACCAACCATTCACCCCCCCAAACAGCGGAATCAGTCAGGCCGCCTATAGACAAAGTTGTAGAAGTTTTTTCTTACCTTTTCATATTGGTAAAGTACACCCTGATTGGGCGAGTAGAACTCCAGTTATGGTTGTTTTAGTGTGGACAGTCTGAATTCGTGGGCAGATTCTGAAGCTTGTTTTGATGTGCGCATTAGGCCTTTTTAAATGGCAAAATAAAAATATGGTTTCTACATGGAAGTTGTAGGTCTCATTCTGTAGTTTCCTAAAATGTATTCGTTTGCTGTGTTAAAGTTAATTAATAGTGAAGTAACAGTGCTGTTTATAGATGGGAGTGGTGTTTACTGTTTGGCTTGAGGTTGGGATAGGGCTGTAGGAGTGTGCCATTTAATTTATTATAGTCATATTTGAATGTGTTTGCTGAGGTTTTGTTTGTGATTAGGTGGTGGTCCTTCGGATCGTGCATGATACCAACCCTTCATTGGAGGCAAGTGCATAACGAACTAATTGTATGATTCATGGATTGATTGCTCTACCTATTTATTTCCGATATATTTCTAGGTGATATGTGACTGCTTATGTTCAGAATATTGTTAACGCCATTCTTGTTTCAATATTCCGAATTCTGGCTTTGGTTAAATAATTCAATTTCCATGCTTGCCATGGATGTGAAATATGGTTTCAATTTGATTCTTTGTTTCTGGTTTCAATTATTCATGTTCCATGCGAGTCATGGATGTGCTATCTGGTTTTATTCATGTTCTTGTGGGTAATCGTTGATCACGCTTACTCAGCTTTGCCGGCAAATGCTAGAATGTATTCACAATTATCCGGGATGGAAACTACTATGTCAATTCATGTTTGCCCAGATGGGAACTACTATTTTCTTTGATTTGGTGTTTGTAAATATGTTTCTTATCAAAGAAAGAAAGCTTTCTATTCATGCTCTATTGCCAATGATGTGTATATGTATTTTCTAGTTCTATATTGTACTTGCTGAGTATTTCCGTACTCACTCTTGTGTTTATTTGGTTTTAAGTACACATTGAGATCGGCATGCATGGGCGGGAAGTAGCACCCTTAATTATATACACATCTATCTGCACACTATCAAACTATATTACTTAGGTCCATAATTACACTTGAACTATATCCTGGTTTTATCTTATAATAATCTTTTAGATAACTATAAGTTTCTTTTGATGGATTATATGGATCGATCGCACTGTGGGAATGATATTATTAATAGTTTAATATATAACTGCCTGTCTTGGATGTCCATATTTATAGGGGAGACTTTGTCAAAATTCTTAATGAATTTAGGACTTAGTGTTTTTTGTTCCATAGTGTGTAGTATACTAGGTAGGAGAATACCTAGGGTGTTACAAAGAATCTACTCCATACCACTGAAATTGTCACAGTTCTATAATTTTCACTGATATTGTCTATATCTCTAATTAATATACCGGTGACTTTATCAATTATTCTTAAATATTCCAATAGGTTGGATTTTTTTTAAAAAAAATACTCAAAATACCCTTATAGACATACAATGTTAACAATTACTTTATCTCATTAGAACTTTCAAAAATATGAAAATTTGTATGTAGCCTCTTGCACAACATGGAAACTTGTATATAAAAAACGAATACATATAAATTAGCAACACCATCGAAAATATGTTGTGTTCTTGTTGAAGAAAATATACCTAAATTATGTTGTACATTTCAAAAAAATTAACCTATGAAACATACAAAATGCACCATTAATGTAGTCGTAAAGTTGGAAGTGTATAACTCTATCAGTTAGGGTTCTAATATTGCAAATATGGTTGTGTAAATCCAATGCAGAGACTGTAAGTTATACTTCATTTGTAAAAAAAAAATAAGACAAGAAAAAAGAAAGAAAGAAAGAAATGAATCAAATGATAGGAAAAAAATTAATAATTACTTAAATTTTTTGAATAAGACGAATGGTCAAATATGTGATAAAAAGTCAACGGCGTCAAACATTTCGAAACGGAGGGAGTACTAGTGTAGTACTGGGATAATATTCCACGTAAGCTGTAGAAATCCTATGAGATTTTTGTTAGAGGCTCCACGTAACTTCTCTCTCCCTTTGAAGTATTATTGAACCAGCCAACCAGCTGATGCATAACGCTGATTAGTTAGGCAGGCTACTCGTCGGCTCAATGATCCAAATTCCTAAATATATATCCGTATATGGGTTATCATGTTTAGGTAGATCTGTACAGCCGAATAATGTTGTACTACCTCCATATTTTAATGTATGACGCCGTTAACTTTTTATTAAACGTTTGACCATTCGTCTTATTCAAAAAAAATTTATGTAATTATATATCATTTATTTTATTGTGATTTGATTCATCATCAAATGTTATTTAAGCATTACATAAATATTTTTATATTTACACAAAAAATTTGAATAAAACGAATGGTCAAACGTTGGTTAAAAAGTCAACGACGTAATACATTAAAATACGGAGGGAGTAGTTCGGCTAAAAGTGCATGCAAAACCTACAAAGGTTGGCGATGTACTTATAATTGAATAGTTGTACAATTAGTTACAGAGTGATTTTAAAAGAAATTATATGCATGGGAGAGTAATGAGAGTGAATAGTTGTACAATTTCTTTTTTTTTTTACTGCCGATGAAAAGATCCAAACATGTGTTCGTCTGTCCAGGTCTCTCTAGGACCATTTTAAAGAAGAGCTCGACTAGAACTCATGTGTAACTAATAGTAAAAAACAAAACTGAAGAGTACGTGTGTTGTAAGGTTTTATTTTAGCTAATTAATAGCATCGAGATAGTATAAAATACTTAGTTTGTTTTTTTTATACGTGTATTTTTTTTACTAATTTCGGTCTCCTATGATTTCTTTATTTTGTTTAATATTAGTTGACAATAGAAAAACACATGCGGAAAGCAATTTTAATTTGATACTCTTCGATTTGTAATATATGCATTGTTGGAATAATTATTGGTAAGGCATTAGAGAGCACTAGTTGTTCCCGCGATCGATCATCTTGAAAGAAGTGAGCCATTTAAATTTTTGTTTCAAAGCATATTCTATCATGGGAGTATTACAAATGCAAAACACTGTGGTTTATACATGAAACATTATTGGAAAAAAATAGAATTCACATATTGATGTACTTATATAATTTACTGAATTAATTCTTCATGTTTTCTTATAATTCCAAATTATTGTAATTTAGGAAATTACTGCAAAGACGACTTCAGCAAAATAATTAAAACACATATATACACCATAGACCATAGCTAGACAGATAAAGTACATATATATATATGAGAAATTGCAAAATTTTACGGGTGCTATATGCACTGTACACTGTATATACGTACGCCACCAGCATTTTCCCCAGAACTTCCCATGTTCCCATTAGAACCGTTTTGAAACTGAAATAGTTGGCATGACTATACATCACCATATATGTTGCACAAATTGAAATGGTTGGCATAACTTCTCGTGTTAATTTATTTTATCGGGCTTGACTTCCCATGTTGCAAGTGCATGATGCTAAACATAATTAACTTGTCAGCTTGAATGCAGAGCCGCCGATAAGGGCCGGGTGTGCAAAATGGACGACCGAACAAGGCTTCCCAAAATTAGGGGTCCAACATTTAATATTTTAATCCATACTAATGTGTGTTCTAATATGTTTAAATTAAGACCTTATTTCTGTTCATTTTTAAAACTGAACATGTTCTATCGCCACAAATTTAATTTTTGTGGCAATTTGTATAGTACATGGTACTTTCATGCCATGATCAACAAATTCGTTGCGATAAAAAATTTATCATCTCATAATTTAGCTTATTATTTTCGTATGGATACGGATTAGGACAAATTTTATATGAAATTTATACCTCTCGATGAGATCTACAACTTAAATTTTTCATTTGAAATCTTTTAAATACTCAAATTCATGATTCAAATCTCAGTTAAGCAGTCTCAAATGGAATTATATGTATTTTTAAACAAAATTGATGCGTAGGTGAGTTGGTCATGAAGAGCGCGCGTGAAGGAGAGATCTTGGGTTCGAATCCTAGCCATGACAAGATATCAAAAGAAAATAATTAGGATGATAAATTAATATTGAAACATTTGATTTGGTACGTAGAACTAATGCCACACATGGAGCGGTGGCAATAGTTATTTATTGCAACGATGTGAAGTGTTGTAATATATATTTTTTGCCACATATATTTTATGGCAATAACAAAATTTATTACAACTAAATAAAAATCGTTGCAATAACCTATTACCATGCTATTTATTACCATGGCTAGCAACGATTTTAAGATTGTGGCAACATGTATCTATTGCAACAATTTTAGCATTGATGCTATGATTTTTTTCATGGCAATAAATCTCTAAAACCGATTGCAAGGTGCTAATCCTAGCATGCTATTGAGCCACGTGGCAGGCTGGAAAAAAGAGCTAACTATCTCTAAAATATTGACATGTATCTAACTCTTGGTATTATTCCTATGTCATTGCGCACGCTGTTGCCGTGTGAGATCAATGGCGGATTCTGAGCTAGCCTTGTGGGAGTAGGAAGCAATGAAGTAATCTAGATGTCTCTCGATATTACGCAAGTAGAATCTGACCAAACATCCTACTCTCACACGAACAGCACCATAGCAAACTAGCGACGTGCCACGCACATGATTTGCTATGAGCTGAACCTACTACATGCATTGAAGAAAAATGGAAATATATTATTTTTGCTGGATTTATAGGAATATATACTCTGTGACTAAAATATATTTTCACCAGTTCTTTCCAAACGTGTACAGTCCTATAAAATTGGTCAATATTTTTTCGCAAAATGTTCGCAGCAACAAATGTACACATATTATACAGTGAGAGATTAATGATCAAATTTAATGGCAGTGCTAACGCATTGCCACCTATTAAAACGTATATCAACTAAATTAGTATATGTAATGCTAAAAACATTAGAAGCTAAATTAGTAAGCAGTGTCTTTTGAAGCCTCATCTTGACAATCAATCCCTAGAGCCTCACTGAATAGCAAATTTCTAGAGCAAGAAAATTTATCTCGGTCAAATGTAGAATGTCTCCAACTTTGGGCTCTTGCATAGGCACTGAATCTACTATTCTAAAAGCTGGCATGTTTCCTGCCATTCTATTGGGCCACTTGCCACCACTAAATTGCTAGATAAATAGGATCATCTAAAAAAAAGAAGAAGAAAATCTTTGAGACCACAAGCTTCTGGAACCTTCTAGGCTGCAAGTCCCAAATACTCTTCTCTCTTTTGCACTACTTTCTTTGCAACACTACAGCAGCAGCAACAACAAATCCCTTTATGTTTCTTCTTGAATTGCTTGAGTAATATGTTTAAAAAATTACCAATAACTTGGAATGATCACATCTAATAAATTATATACATATATAGCGAGAAATTTTATCTACTTCTCCATATTTAAGACGATAAAAAAAATGAGTCCAACATTAAATATGTTTGAAGATTATACTAATAAATCTATAGAAGATTATACTAGATATTTGATGTGAAAAATTTAGAATACGTTCCATAGGGAAAATATTAAGAATCATGATTCTCAGGGATAATAAGAAAACCTCGATATGTCATAGGTTAAATTGGAAAGTAAATACCCTTTACTAATTGATTATTTTATACTCTACAGAATTGTTGTATTCTAAAGAAGATCTAGATAGAATTGTAAGATATGAGATAACAGTAGGTCCCCAATCGATCCAACCCCGAGGTTAGACTCATGAGAGCTTTCCAAGGGAATTTTGGGGGGTTTTTTAGTTAAAAAAAGTATATTATTACATGTTAAGTGCCCTAAACAATACATATTGGTTAATTAAAAGGGTACATACCAACCGGCCTTAAAAATAATAAATATCACCACAAAGTAAAACTAATGGAAGGTGTGGTATTTATAGTTTGAAAGAAAAATAAATGTATTTTTGAACAACTAAATATGACACATAAATATGAGCTATTTGCTAAAATTACTAAAAACGTATAGTCTTTTACTCTTTTAGATTCTTTTTACAAGTATTACAATATTTTTTATTGAACTCATTATATAATAAGTCGGGCTAATCTAGCGAGCGCACCAATAGGTGCGCCGATTTTCTAGTGGAACTAATTTGTATTCACATTTAATAGCTAACATTGGTTACGTTATCAGCATGAAGGTATAATAAGTCTGTACAGCTGCATCATATGTATAATTTTCATGTTAGTAGAGACTGCTACTAATTTGAACATTTTTTTTGGTTGTAGGTGATAATGGGGCTGAAAGTTTCTAGACATGCCTTGATGATGCTCGAGGACATGAGGGAGTCTGTGTCAACCGTTGATTCCGATTAATTGAGTTGCTCTTCATATTGTCCTACTGTTTGCATGTGACCTGTTCATTAGTGGAGAAGAGGTTTTTACTCCCAGTTTTTAACCCCCTGACCGGGACTACGAAGCCATTTTTAGTCCCGGTTGGTAACACCAATCGGGACTAAAGATAAAGCATTTTTAGTCCCGGTTAGTGTTATCAACCGGGACTAAAGAGGCTAGATCCGGTTGCTCTTTATTCTTTTATTTTCTTCATTGTTTTTAATTCTTTTCTTTTCTTCATTGTTTTTAATATATTGATTTCACCACATCCCGTCCCCAAAATCCCAAATCAATCATTCTCAAATTACCTCCAAATCCACAAATCGATCATCTCAAATACTCAAATACATCACAACTTCAACAAAATTCATCACATATTCACATCACACACAAATCAAATACATCACACAACAATCTCAGATTCTCAAAAAAAAAGAAAGAAAGAAAGCCGCTGCCTCGCCGCGCGCCGCAGCCGGTAACTTTCTCTCTCCCTTTGAAGTATATTTGAACCAGCCAACCAGCTGATGCATAACGCTGATTAGTTAGGGCAGGCTACTCGTCGGCTCAATGATCCAAATCCTAAATATATAATCCGTATATGGGTTATCATGTTTAGGTAAGATCTTACAGCCGAATAATGTTGTACTACTCCATATTTTAATGTATGACCCGTTACTTTTTATTAAACGTTTGACCATTCGTCTATTCAAAAAATTTATGTAATTATATATCATTTATTTTATTTGATTTGATTCATCATCAAATGTTATTTAAGCATTACATAATATTTTCATATTTGCACAAAAAATTTGAATAAAACGAATGGTCAAACGTTGGTTTAAAAGTCAACGAGTGAATACATTAAAATACGGAGGGAGTAGTTCGGCTAAAAGTGCATGCATAAAACCTACAAAGGTTGGCCGATGTACTTATAATTGGAATAGTTGTACAATAGTTACAGAGTGATTTTAAAAGAAATTATATGCATGGATAGTTAATGAGAGTGAATAGTTTGTACAATTTCTTTTTTTTTTTACTGCCGATGAAAAGATCCAAACATGTGTTCGTCTGTCCAGGTCTCTCTAGGGACCATTTTAAAGAAGAGCTCGACTGAACTCATGTGTAACTAATAGTAAAAAACAACTGAAGAGTACGTGTTGTAAGGTTTTTATTTTTAGCTAATTAATAGCATCGAGATAGTATAAAAACTTAGTTTGTTTTTTTATACATGTGTATTTTTTTTACTAATTTCGGTCTCCTATGATTTCTTATTTCTTAATATTATTATGTTGACAATAGAAAAAACACATGCGGAAAGCAATTTTAATTTGATACTCTTCGATTTTGTAATATATGCATTGTTGGAATAATTATTGGTAAGGCATTAGAGAGCACTAGTTGTCCCGCGATCGATCATCTTGAAAGAAGTGAGCCATTTTAATTTTTGGTTTCAAAGCATATTCTATCATGGGAGTATTACAAATGCAAAACACTGTGGTTTATACATGAAACATTATTTGGAAAAAAAATAGAATTCACATATTGATGTACTTATATAATTTACTGATTAATCTTTCATGTTTTCTTATAATTCCAAATTATTGTAATTAGGAAATTACTGCAAAGACGACTTCAGCAAAATAATTAAAACACATATATACACCCATAGACCATAGCTAGACAGATAAAGACATATATATATATGAGAAATTGCAAAATTTTACGGTGCTATATGCACTGTACACTGTATATACGTACGCCACCAGCATTTTCCCCAGAACTTCCCATGTTCCCATTAGAACCGTTTTGAAACTGAAATAGTTGGCATGACTTACATCACCATATATGTTGCACAAATTGAAATGGTTGGCATAACTTCTCGTGTTAATTTTATTTTATCGGGCTTGACTTCCCATGTTGCAAGTGCATGATGCTAAACATAATTAACTTGTCAGCTTGAATGCAAGCCGCCCGATAAGGGCCGGGTGTGCAAAATGGACGACCGAACAAGGCTTCCCAAATAGGGGTCCAACATTTAATATTTTAATCCATACTAATGTGTGTTCTAATATGTTTAAATTAAGACCTTATTTCTGTTCATTTTTAAAACTGAACATGTTCTATCGCCACAAATTTAATTTTTGTGGCAATTTGCATAGTACATGTACTTTCATGCCCATGATCAACAAATTCGTTGCGATAAAAAATTTATCATCTCATAATTTAGCTTATTATTTTCGTATGGATACGGATTAGGACAAATTTTATATGAAATTTGACCTCTCGATGAGATCTACAACTTAAATTTTTCATTTTAATCTTTTAAATACTCAAATCATGATTCAAATCTCAGTTAAGCAGTCTCAAATGGGAATTATATGTATTTTTAACAAAATTGATGCGTAGGTGAGTTGGTCATGAAGAGCGCGCGTGAAGGAGAGATCTTGGGTTCGAATCCTAGCCATGACAAGATATCAAAAGAAAATAATTAGGATGATAAATTAATATTGAAACATTTAATTTGGTACGTAGAACTAATGCCACACATGGAGTGGTGGCAATAGTTATTTATTGCAACGATTGAAGTGTTGTAATTATATATTTTTGCCACATTATATTTATGGCAATAACAAAATTTATTTACAACTAAATAAAAATCGTTGCAATAACCTATTACCATGCTATTTATTACCATGGCTAGCAACGATTTTAAGATTGGCAACATGTATCTATTGCAACAATTTTAGCATTGATGCTACGATTTTTTTCATGGCCATAAATTATTTTTCTAATATTGGATGGAGTGGTCCTGCTCCTCCAAGTGTTTGAGGAGCTCCTCACCATCACCAACATTGCTCTTTGTCTCCCAATTGCTCTTCCCCTTGGGCCACTCGGACCCACTTGCCATCGTCACGCACAACCCCTGACGTCAGCTCAGATATGTATCAATCAGTATCGCCTTGATATCTATAAGTTCTGATGGTATCAACGGGTATTCAACATATTGTACTTATTGGGGTATCGACTGATACCTATGCATGGTATCACCTGATACCAATAGGAATTAGAAAACATGATACCTCATAGGTACCGATACCTAACCAGTATTATTGCATCCAAACGGGATTCCAATTTTAAAAAGCTTCAATCTTATTCTTTTATTGATCTGTCTAAACTAGTTTCATTAGTTCCAATAAGTGTTCGATGATAATCATGACCATCTCAAAAAGCTATAGCTCATGTGTTCCATTTTCTGCTTAATAAAATTCATATCACTACATCAAGACATATTTTTTTCCAACCTTCCTTAAAAGGAGAGTAATATTGCACTGACGGTACTCTGAGGTGGATGTAATTTGATACACAAACTTGCAAAATGCATGAACTTTGTGGTGCATGTGAACCCAGCCAAAGAAGCATACCATGGTTAATCCTACTTAGTTGAATATTTTATTAGGATGCCATGCAGGCATATTATCAGGATGATGTCATCTAGATATGCATGTACTCAATCAAATTATAGTAAGGGATGTTGATTATACAAACAATAATTGTAGCATAGATGAATGATACAATGAATTGAAAACAGTGGAATAAAAAATAAATACCAAGTAGATTAGACTATTCACACATGTGGTATACCTGATGACCCTTTATTATGCACATGTCATTCTAAGTGGACTCTTAAGTCAGCATTATTAGTCACAGACTCCCATTTTGCTCTTCTTTTCGCAAGCATTAGACAAGTCCGTGCGTTGAAACAAGCATTTTGCAAATTCGTTGGTACCAGATTGCATCCACTATCAAGGTCATATGCCACCAATGAAATTTATTCTTCAAAAAAAACTTTATCCGATTTAGGTAGAACGCCATCACTATAAACTTATTTTTTGTTCTCAGTATTTTTGTAAATATATGTTCTCTATTTATTTTGCATCGGGGATAGTGCCCTACTTTTTTTTTTTTTTTTTTTGCCGGGATCGGTCATGAATATGCATGCATTCCTTCACTGATTGGCACCAACTAGAACATAGAACGTGCCTGAAGAGATACCCCATTTCGTCATACTAGATTAGCAGCATTGTGCTAAACTAGCTAGAACGCACATATATCCTGACGTAAACTGCCAATAATGTGTAATATAATATTCAACCGGCCGGTTTTATTTCTCTGCACGAACTTGACCAGCAGAGCTTTTGATTTGCTCCTAGGTACGACGACCATCCCAAGTTCCAAATTAAACACGCACTAGCGACGTTAAGCAGCAGAAGATCAGGAGTAATCTTCTATCCGTTCAGATACACGCGCGCATGGCCTGGGCGCACACCATCATCAGTGTTACCATTAACACATGAGATAGATATATAGAGACAGAAGTTTTACGGTTTTTGCGGTGGAGCAACGTGAACCGTTGATTAAAAGAGGGTGAGGTATGGAATAAAATTATTGTAACTGATGGCAATGAAACGGTTTAATTATAAGAGGACGAGGTATGGAAAAAAATTATGGAAACCGATGGTAGTGGAGTAATTAACTCATAAAATATAAGTAATCCCTCCGTCCCTAAATATTTGACGCCGTCTGACTTTTTTAAATATTGTTGACCATTTGTTCTTATCAAAAAAATTTGTGAAATATGTAAAACTATATGTATACATAAAAGTATATTTAACATTGAATAAAGGAAAAACTACAAATTACCCCCCCCCCCGAACTATTGCAGTCGGCCGAATTACCCCCCTGAACAACAAAACTGGACATTCTTCATCCCCAACTACGCAAACCGGACAAATAACTCCCCCCCTCCGGCTTCAAACCATGGTGGTTTTGTCCTACGTAGTAGTCCAGTCAGTATTATTTTTTTAAAAAAGAGTGGGCCCACCTGTCAGTCCCCACACCTATCTATCTCTCTCCCCAATCTCTCTAACTTCTCACTTCTCCCTCCTCTCACAGCACGGTTGAAGACGCCAGAGGGGACGAGGATGGCGGTGGGTGAGGGCGGGGAGGCAGAGCTCGCTCGGGTGCTGGCAGCGGCGGGGCGGAGGTGGAGGTTGTTCAGGCGACCGTCGCGGAGCGGAGGAGGAGGCGAGGCGCACCGGGCAGCAGAGGTAAAGGTGGTAGCGGCGGCGAGGATGGTGGTCTAGCGATCGGCGAGCGGGGAGTGGAGGGGATAGGAAAGGGAGTCGACCCGCACAACAGCGCCATGGCGGAGAGGCGGAAGCGTCGTGAGGCGGCGTGGCAGAGAGGCGGGCGCCGATGGCGACGCCATGGACAGCGGCAGTGTCCACTCGATGGGAAGAGCGGCTCGTGGAGCACCCTGTGCACGTCACCGGCGCCGACAGCGGCCACGGATCTTGCCGCCGCGTTCCTCTACCCCTGCCGCCGGAGTCCTCGACTCCCTCCGTGGCCCCAGCTACCTGCGCTGTCGTCCTCTGGAGAGAGTGAGAGATTGAGAAAGAGAGAAGGGTAAGAAACTTACAGGTGGGGCCCACCTATTTTTATAAATAAATTGCTGACTGGACTACCATGTATGACAAAACCACCGTGGTTTGAGGGCGGGGGGGGGGTATTTGTCCGTTTTGCGTAGTTGCGGGTGAAGAATGTTCGGTTTTGTG
>CM020181.1:5815212-5854252 GCA_009805545.1 Oryza longistaminata
GTTCAGTGGGTAATTCGGTCGACCGCGATAGTTCGGGGGGTAATTCGTACTTTTTCCATGAATAAATGATAGGAAAAGAATTAATAATTACTTAAATTTTTTGAATAAGACGAACGATCAAACATGTTTTAAATAAGTCAACGGCGTCAAATATTTAGGAACGGAGGGAAGTATTTTTTTTTTTAAGAGGCTTGCCAGCTCGAACTAATCGGTAGTAGGAAAACAACGAATGACTCAATCAATTATTTAGATCACAGTAGGGAAAAGAAAGAGCAAAGATCGCGTGCATTTAATTGTGTTTACGTGGGTTAAAATATTGACTTGTTTGTGGCTAAAAACCCTAACTCCCCAATTCCCCTTTCCTGCCAGGTACTCCACTTGGGCAACGGCAAGGGCTTCGGCAACTAACAGGGCAGCCGGCGGCAACTAGCAGTGAGGCAAAGGCCCAGCCAAGCAAGATTCAGTCATATTTTAACCGATGCAATCACTTATATGTTTCAATCGACCAAGTTTTTAGGCACAAAACGTAAATGTGTGGAAAAAATCATGCAAATAATGTAATAGATGTGAGGATGACTTAACCCATACGGAAAAACAACCGATACGGTAACTATCACTAATATCGAAGACAATCCTACCCTTACATATATGAATATAGGGACTAAATTTTAATCCCTGTCACATTAAATGTTTGGACGCTAATTAGAAGTATTAAATATAGACTAATAATAAAACTAATTGCATAAATGAGAGCTAATTCATGAGAAAAAATTTTTAAGCCTAATTAATCCATAATTAGCATATGTTTACTATAGCATCACATAGGGTAATCATGGATTAATTGGGCTCAATAAATTCGTCTCGCGAATTAGTCCAGGGTTATGAAATAGGATTTGCCATTTAAGCATACGTTTTTTAATACTTCTAATTAGTGTCAAACAACATCCGATGTGATAGAGAGTACAAAATATTCTCTAGATCCAAACACCACCTTAATGCCCTCTTTAACTTTAAATGACTAACATGGCCGGCCTATGTCATTGGTTCACGTCAAAGAGCAATGGTTGTCCGTACAGCTGCCAGTTTAGAAACCAACTAGTATGGTTGTCAGTTTGAAAATTGGCAGGGATATGCAAGTTACGGACCGAAAGGGATCGCCTCTTGTGTAGTGCTCCCTCCGTATTTTAAATGTATAACGCCATTGACTTTTTAACAAAAGTTTGACCTTTCATCTTATTTAAAAAATTCATGTAATTATCATTTATTTTATTGTGACTTGATTTATCATCAAATGTTCTTTAAGCATAACATAAGTATTTTTGTATTTGCATAAAAGATTTGAATAAGACGAATGGTCAAACGTTGGTTAAAAAGTCAATGGCGTCATACATTAAAATACGGAGGGAGTAATTAATAGTGACACTGCATGGTCAATGATGAATGATATATAATGAACATCGATCTGTTGCATATGCGTGGTGCGAATAGTTTTGAAGTCCGTGGATTTTAGGGCTTTAGTATGCCGGTACAGATGGCCCCGAATATGGGAAATTTAATTCTCTCAAGCTGCTCAAATCGTACTTATTCTCTGGTGAGCACAAGAATTTCATACTCTACTACTCTTGGTGCTTCCTGGTCAAAAGAATCGAATAGTACTTCGTATTGGATGCCAGCTACAAACAAGAAATAACATTATGTCAGGCATTTTTTTTCCAATTCTGCTGAATGCACAGCTCAAATTTCATGCATGCATACTTTGCAAATTAAGTTGAATAAAGTACCAAAACAAAACTCTAGGTATACTTAACCTCAGGACGCCTAGCTAGTATATATATGTACATTTTCCTGGGGTTCTCGGACCCTTGGTAAATTATTCAATTCTAATTGAATTATATGATGTTAATTAGTATATAAGTAAAAAATTAGATAATCAGTACACATTGGATCCCCGATAATTTTTTTCTGGGTTCGCCACTAACTAATATATATAGTACAGATCTCTCTAATGGATGCCAATTGATAACCCCTCATATGTGCTGCATATCCGGATTTGGCTACCGGTACAAACTTAGCGGCACTGATAACCCAGATCATTAATGCCAGTCCTACATCCGACACATATAAGGATATATATGTGCTGGTTATGTGTAATGGTCGGCACATATAATATAGTTTATGTCCAGATTCTTGGAAAATATTGTCATTTTTAGAATGGAGAGAAAGAGTACCTAGCAGTTACTAGACAAACACATTAATCATTTGGGGGAAGTACTTGTCAGTCTTCCCTTTCCCCTCTTTCTCCATGGCTTGATATCTACCATTCGTACAAAAGGGGAAGGGGAATGGGAGATCGGAGGATTGTAGTGGTGGTCATCACTTGCACACCGTTGCAAGTTCATGTCCATTGCTTTGTGCCCCCCTCTCTCTCTCTTCGCCATCACACAGGTGCATGCACACATGTGGCACCTTGCACATCATCATCGTTCATCGTCATCAGAGAGATCATGCAGTAATTGTGGCCACAAACTATTTGGAACCAAATAAATTTGTATAATACTTGGTGTAATTTAATTTCTGAAGGGGATCGGAATTGGTGTGTTAAAAGGCTCAAATAAACGGCAGGCAAGAGTGAGCAAGTGTCCCCCTCTTGAGTGAGAATTAAAGGTGGTAGCAAATCACCTCAAGAAGAAAATGAAGGTACATGCGTATCTACATGTGGTTTTCCTTGCCACCAACAGAGATTTGGATCCGATAGAGATATGTCCAGGCTATCTCTTAGGATAACTAGATGAAAAGAAAGGCTAGCTAGCTAGCGGGTAAAAGAATTACCACTTCAGTCCATGAAATATTAATTGCCAGTGTGATTAGTTATATAAGTAGTGACCCAGTCACAAAAAAATAATAATAATAGAACTACCCTAGTATATGGAATGGGAAATAATCTAGTGCAAACGAATCTGGGCAGAAGATGAGACATAATCCTAGTACAACGAATTAGGACACATCTTCTATCTAACTTCGTTGTACTAGATTATATCTCATTCCATACTGGGTTAGGTTTTTTTTAGAGACGGAGGAAGTATGGATTATAGATATACAGGGTTGACATCAATCGAGATCAGTAGGGTTTAGGTTACACACGGTGAGAAATTGTCGGAGTTCAAACGATAGATTAGTCTAAATATGATGAGGTGATGTGACCCTGTAATTAATGTAAGACTGATATTAGTAATGATCAATCTCTGGTATAGTAGTATATATTGCATCATTACTAAGGATTCGATTTTTTTGTGCGGTCAAAATACATTTTCCCGTACGAAGGTCCTGCCCGTCTGCAACCTGCAACCAGGTGCCTGCGAAAATCAACATCCACACAGGATAATACATTAATGTCTAGACCAAACCACCACTTTGTTTAGTTTAGGTTTTGATTTATTGGGCTTAGACTTTTAAACTGACTTTTTCTTTTATGGTTTATAAACCGGTGACATTTAATCCTTTAAGTTTACGGGTGTGGTCCCAACTAATTAACTCAGTTAAGTAAAAAAAAGCTAATTAAATCTAACATTCGACACTACAGTGCAGGAATGACTTCTGGAATTTTTTTAATAAAAAACAACTGGAAAACAATCTATTTGTTTAGTCCAGTAGTCCTCTACTTTTTTGTTCATAAGAGCAAAAAAAAAGGGCCATAGTTTATAAATTTTGGATGGAGTGGATCAAATTTGAATGGAGGGGAAACCAAATTTGGACTTATCGGTATATATACGTACGTAACAATCTATGCCAATAAGTCTAGGTATATTTCTTAATTTTTTCCATAGAGGAAGTGTAACTTTCGGCTTCTTTACCAACTAGATGTACACACAGCTGCTACACCACTAAGCTTGAAAAAATTATTACCTTAATATCGGCAAAAATAAAAATAAAATAAAATTATCACATCACTAGCAATAATAAAAGGGTAAAAACATACAACCCCATTATATATCGAACTAGGAGTTGATTGATCATCCACACAGGCCTGACCATTACTAAAAACAAGATATGTTAAAATATTTATCTTTGTTGCAACGCCCATAAGAAAATATCAAATCCAGGGTTTTCATCTTAGGGTCTCATGTATTGAATCTTACTCCCTCCGTCCCGTAAAAAACCCAATCCTACCAACGAACCTTGACACATGTGTGTCGGTTCATAACTAGGGTTGGCTTTTTCTTGGGACGGAGTTGTGATTGAGAAATTTTGCTACGGACACTCTGACTTCGCGGTTTTAACTGTAGGATATCACAAGAAGTGATTTTTGGGGGAAAACACTCCCAAAGTTGGATATTTGCTGGTGAATACCGCACGCATTAAAGCAAAAATTTATGGTTGAAGAGGAGAGAGAAATCGCCTGAAATGTCAGAAATGTCCTTGGCCCACATGTCAGCTCTCATATCTCTCTTCTCTCTCTATCCCCTCCTTCACTTCTCTCTCCAATATCTTCTCTCTATATTCCACATGTCAGCGACGACGGTGGGCAGGCGAGGTCTGGCGGCGGCAGTGGCAGGAGGACGAGGGTAGAGCGGACGCGACCAGTGGCGCGCGGAGAAGCGTTGGCGCCGGCCGCGGTGCGCCGAAAGCGGCGCCGGCCGGACAGCAGACAAGGTTTGCGGTGGCAGCTGTGTGTGGAGGAGCAGCGGCGCGGCGGACTGCGATGGCTGCAGCGCACGGAGTGAGAAGGGAGGGGCGCCGTCGGCGGCCGGCGCCGTTGTCCGGGCGCCGCCGCGGCCACTCCGCCCTTGTCCTCCCGCCGCCGCCAGCCGCCGGACCTCGCCTGCCCGCGTCGTTACTGACATGTGGGATAGAGAAAGAAGTGAAGGAGGAGATAGAGAGAAGAGAGATATGAGAGCTGACATGTGGGCCCAAGGGTATTTCTGACATTTCATGCGATTTCTCTCTCTTTTCAACCGGAAATTATTACTTTAATATGCGTGCGGTGTGCACCAGTAAATATCCAACTTTTAGGAGTATTTTCCCCCAAAAGTCACTTCGTGGGTGTTCTACAGCTAAAAGCGAAATCACGGTACCCTGTAGCAAAATTTCCAATCTTAATTTGAGTCACTGTGACTCCAAGAAAAACATCGATGGGTCGGGTCCGTCAATGTTGTCACTTGGATACCAGTGACGACCATATGTACTTGTGGTTTTGACCCCAAGACACTAGTGGAGAAAGCTCTTTGGTCGGTCGACCAGATTTCACAATAGTCTCGGTTGTTTAAAAACCGGGACTAAAAATATCTTTAGTCCCGGTTTGAAAGCTCCATGCTACTTTTTCATTCTTAGTCCCGGTTGAAGATCTATTTATAGTCCCGGTTGGTGTTACCAACCGGGAAAAAAGATCGCCATACGCTTTACTCCCAGTTGGTAACCAATCGTCAAAAAAAAGATCGACGCGGAGATCGGAGAGGCATGCGCAACCGGGAAAAAAGATCGACGCAGAGATCGGAGAGGCATGCGCGATCGGATCGAGGTATTTCCTTCTCTCCTTAACTCCTTCTCCTCCTCTCCTCAACCTTATCTCTTCCTCTCCTCAACCTTATCTCCTCAACCTTATCTTCCTCTCGTTCTCCTCTCCTTCTCTCTAAAGACCGAGGGCGGTCGGAGGCCAGGCCGGCGCGGCGCGCAGTGAGGCGGCGACCGGCGCGAGGGCAGCGTGGCGCGGCGGGCCGCCGGCCGGCGTGGCGGCGGCGCGTCGCGCGGTGAGGCGGCGGCCGGTCGCGAGGGGGCAGGCGCGGGGGCCGGCCGGCAGGCGGCGGCTGGCGCCGCGTGGCGGCGGGGCGCGACGGGCCGGCCGCCGGCGGCACGGCGGCGCGCGGCAGGCGGCGGCCGGCGCGTCGCGCGGTGAGGCGGCAGCCTGCGGCGGCGGCCGGCGCGAGGGCGGCGGGGCGCGGAGGGCCGGCCGCGAGGCGGCGGATTTTTTTTTTTGGGAGAATCTGAGATTGTTGTGTGATGTATTTGATTGGATCTGATTGTTGTGTGATGTATTTGATTTGTGTGTGATGTGAATATTTGATAATTTTGTAGAAGTTGTGATGTAATTTTTTTTTGAGATTTTGTGATGTATTTGAGTATTTGAGATGATCGATTGTGGATTTGGAAGCAATTTGAAAATGATTGATTTGTGATTTTGGGGATGGGATTGATTTGTGATTTTGATTAAAAACAATGAAGAAAATAAAATAATAAAGAGCAACCGGATCCAGTCTTTTTAGTCCCGGTTGGTGTTACCCTTTAGATTTTTACTCCCGGTTTTTTCACCCGGGACTAAAGATAGCGATCTTTTGTCCCGGATTCGTAGTCCCGGTTGGAAAACCGGGACTACAGGAGGGTTACGATCCGGGAGTAAAAACCCTTTCTCCACCAGTGAGAAGAGTTACCACAGCTCCAAGACCACACCATAGAACAACCTCGTCACTGGTTATGATCATCCTGTATCCAACCAGCAAATGCATGCCATACCGTTAACTGTTGGGATTTCACTGGGATCGAACGACTCATTCAACAAACACGACTACGAGAGAACTAGAACGAAGAAGCATGGAATAATAGGAAGCAAAATTTCTGACAAGAGGCAAAACTTTGCTTCGTTCTAGTTCACGCGTGTATTGATTGAGTCGATATGCCTCATCTCACTGATATGATCGTACTTAAAAGGAACCTTAAGCGATAGGGCCAATTCTATAATGGAAAAACGAACCCGGTAGTAATTTCTTCTTGGCAGAATGACTTTTACTCTAAGACCAAGTTCCCTTGGGGTAAGAGGAGCATTCTTGAATTGAACTATCCTCTACTAATATTACTAACCTAGGATATTGGGAAAAGAACCTATTTATTTAGGGAAGTAAGGTAGGTAGTTTGCAACGTTATATACAAAGCCAAGGGAAATAGAGTCCTGGGTTCTACCATTATCGAGAAATAAAACAATGATTTCCATATCATTTCATGAAAAAGATTCTTCTGTTGACCCGTTGTCTGAATAAAGAAATTGTATATCATGCGGATCTAGGAAGTCAATTCTTTAGGAGAGCCAAGCCAAAAATTAGAAAATAAAGGGTTTAAGTCTTTCGCCTTCTTCTTCAAGGACCAACGAGGATCTAATCCAGCCAACTCCATACTAAGCTCAAAAGTCTATGGAGCAGATAAATGATTAAAAATCCTTCCCTTCCTGACACTTGCCGCCTCTGTCCCGTCTCGAGAATAATTATTACGTGTAGTAGCGATCAGTGGTTCACGCTAGAGCTATTTCTTTTAGAAAAGCTTGATCCGTCTTTGACTCGCTTTTGCTCAAGAAGGCTCTTCCTTCTAGTTCCTTGCCAAACTCCACTTATAAGTAACTCTCCCTTGAACCGAACGAACTTTACGAGAATTAGTTGTTATCTATGATGTCTTTTTACACCTATGCTGCAACAAGACCTACATTTTACTTGAAGTGTGCTCACTGATTGAAGAGCTTTGCTTCCTAGAATATAATGCATTCCTAATTGGTTGATCCGGGGAAATCCCAACACCAACCTGGTCCAGTAAACGACTAGGAATGCATGCATTCATCCTCATCCTAATCTATTAATTTCATGCAATTTAATTATGGGAAGTGTCCAAGGTCTTTCAAGAGTCTCTCATTATGGTATCTAAAGCAAGCTGGGTTTCTAGCCCGTCATCTGATAATCATCACTAATCGCGTGCCAGTACCAACTTGGTGCTCTATCATCAGCTCATCACAACACACATAAATATCAACTTATTACTTGGTGCTTCTCCTAATCAAAGATCAAAGGAAGCTTCATCAAGATGTGGTGCAATATTGTGCTGATCACTAATTAATATGCGCCGCCGGGGTGTTTCCAGTGGGTGTTACTTAATCATATCACATTTCTTTTGGCTTGCCATATGCTCAAGTGCGCATTGCAACTTGAAGTAGCTTGATTGACAGTTTGTCCCTCGGCATGCTTTAATTTAATTTCGCCTCCCAATTCTAATTAAGACCATGGATATTTAGCTGCAAGAGTGATCCTTCCATTGTTCTTCCTTTTCTTTCACTTTATGAATTAAACTTAATTCCAGTGGCTAAACTATCTAGTTAGATTGAGCACTACATATCCCTCTACTAGGGTTGTGTTTGAGGAGAAGAGATAGAGAAGATTGGGAAGATACGCTAAACGAGGTGAGCCATTAGCGTATGATTAATTGAGTATTAATTATTTTAAACTTTAAAAATAGATTAATATGATTTTTAAAGTAACTTTCTTATAGAATTTTTTTACAAAAATGCACCGTTTAGTAGTTCGGGAAGCGTGCGCGCGAAATATGAAACAAACTCACTCCCGTTCTCCAAACGAACGCAGCCTAGATCTCTAGGTGCATGCCTAGCTTATCTCATATGCATGGATCCTTCCTTTTCGTGGTCCTTTGGATGTAAATAAGTTCTTAGATACTTTCAGCGTCCATATGACCAAAAAAAAAAAAAACAAAAGATAATTCTGATGGTGTGTAATATTCATGCAAATAAATGCAAGTGCCCATTAGTGTACACCATGTTAGATTTTGTTCCAGCCATTTGTTAAGTTAGTAGAAACTTGTGAAAGCAAGGAAGGAATTAATTAGAGGGGATCGAATCTTTCTCTTGCTAGCTTTTGCTCGAGTGACACACGAATATTCTGGAACAGAAAGAGAGAATAAACTTAACTGCGACTGTTGCATCTCAGCATCTGTGTGATCGATGATGCAGTAACTTTCTAGGAAGCTAACTAGAATATATATATATATGCCATGGAACTGTCAGTATAAAGTTTTGAATTCAGAAATTCTCTGGTCAATTCTTTATTTGTGTAGGGGTGTTAGTGCTGTACATATAGTGGCTGTGCATGCTTGTAGCAAGTCGTGTTCTTAGCTTTTGAGATCGATCGAATCATGAAACTGATTAACAATTTTGATCGAGAATTAGTATCTTGATTATTCCTGAGTGTCAGCTGCCATTCAAACATGTAGTATATGTTGGGTTGCCTTTTCTTTTTTTTTTTTCCCGGTTGAGAAATTCTCGACCATCAATTGGTATCTAGGAAGTCCCTTGACCATCCATATGTCAGCAGGAATAAAACTTGAAGCATCTCTCACTGTTTATGAAGCTTTTGGCATGCATGAAATACTCTCTGCTTTTTTATTATTATTTTGACTTTTTGAGACTATATGAGTGGTTTATGACAGTTGCCAGTCTCCAATTTTTTTTTCATTCCTAAAGAATTTTATGCATGCATGCTATGTTTAAACTTTAAATGTCGTAATTTAAGAACTTAAGAAAATTATGACAGTTCATGTGTCAACGTACTGAACTTGTCCGCTGTACAGCTTTCAAAATGCTATTCCCGGTCAACGTACAGTTCATGTCAACGTACTGATCCTCTATATATGTTCTAAAAGAAAACTAATTAGATTACAAAAATCTTCCCGGCACGAAAATTATCGATATATGGTACGTAGAGCTGTCCTCGAATCCTCAATAAAAGTACCTTTTCAAATTTTCGCAAAAGAAAATCCTTTTCAAAAACATTATACAGGTTTGTAATATCTCCCACATGAAGTGACGCAACATACCGATCCATGATATTTTAAAGGAATAAGTTCATCTGAGGCCTCTTAACTTGTCAATGAATCCGATTTTCATCCTTTAACCTGAAAACCAGATACAACGGGTCCCTCAACTGTCAAAACAGGTGCAACATAGATCACACGGCAGTTTTAGCTTACGTGGCACCTACGTGGCTAATTAAATTGACCCGGTCTTTATCTGACGTGGCATTGACATGGCAATTTGGTTTGGAAATTAATAAAAATAGTGACCCCACATGTCAGTTACACCAAAAGAATTAATTAAAAAATGGTGGGGCCCACATAGGCCTCACATGTCATTCTCACCCCTCCTCTTCTTCCTCCACTCTCCCCATCTCCCCTCTCCTCTCTCTAGGCCCCACGGGGAGGTCCGGCGGATGGCAACACGGCGGTGGCAGCGCCCGGTGACGCAAGAGAAGGGGAGGCGTCGGCGGCGGGAGCGCTAGGTGAGGGTTGGATGAGGATGCTAGGTCCCGATCTTCCAATAGTTATTGATAACTCTCGATTTAGTGGAAACTTGACACACACAATGCGGCTTCCGATCAACACAATCTGAACTCTGCAATCGTAGCACCACGTCTCCTCTAGTTATCAACCGTCCACTGCTCGGTTGACCTCGCCGAGAAGGCTAATCCCTGCATGTGAATCAAATAACACAAGTAAGAACAAGATAGATTGCAACACAATTGTGTATGAATGATTAAGCACTCGAATTTGAGGTTCCACAAACCAATCTAGCAACGAAATTGCAATGGCATAAATAATCTAAGCAAAACCTGACTCTAAACTATGACGGCTGCTGAATAAATATGATTTGAGACGTCCTTGGGTTGCCCTAGAGCGCGCACCCCCTTGGGCTAAGCCCACGACACAATTACAAAGCCCACAACCCAAATCATATTTGGACTGGATGAGGTACGTGACTTGTTTTGCAGATTCCCGATATCTTGGTGGGAATTTTGACGTGGGACCAAAACCATATGAAAGTAGACTCCAATAAACTTTCCAACAAGTGCTCATGGGCCCTAAAATTCCTTTTAGATTAGCGGCTAGGTCCTTTTGAAATTGATGCTGTCATGAGGCCTGAATCCGAATCCAAAACGTGTAGAACTTTATCTCTTGTCTTCTATGGACCAAAAGTGGCGTGGTGAGGTAGAAGTAGACTTGGAGAATGTCTTAGTTTGGTCCCCAATCAACTTCTTTGATCATCCTTGCATTCCTTATGCTCGGTTTCTTTTCCTTCACCCAAGCAAGTACCTCTGCAAACGAAAAGATACAAAACTCATGGTGTAGTAACATTTGTTCAAATATATAATAAGTAAATCTAACATAGAACATATGCACCTTTAGTTGATGAATACATAAGTTAGGCATGGTCATATCCGAGCTAGTTGTGTCCTCATCAGGGGGATTCGGCAGGCTGCAGGCGGAGCAGAGGGGCGAGCGAGATCCGCGAGATCCCTCCCCTCCTCCTCCGGCTGCTACCGCGAGATCCACGAGATCCGGCTGCACGCCGTACATCACCGTCTCATGCCACTGATCTGTTCTTGGGGCGGTGGGGAGTGGTGAGTTTGTGGTCGTTTCTTGCGGCGTGGTGAGGTGTGGGGAGAAAGAGAGATTGCACATATCCATGGCGCGGTCCCGCTTCTCGGAGGCGAGGGAGGATGACGAAGATGAGTTCTTTGACTCGAGGGAGGTCATGTCGCCAACGTCCATCTCTTCTCCGGCGAGCTCCGGGCGCCATGACAACGACGGGTTGCGCTACGACGGACCCATGTTTGAGGTGTGGGCCACCACCCAGCGCTACTGCCGCTGACGCCCTCCCCTTCTCTTGTGTCGTCGGCCGCTGGACCTCCCTGTGGCGCATGGAGAGAGAAGAGGGGAGAGAGATGAAGAGAGGGCAGATGGGGAGAGAGGAGGAAGAAGAGGAGGGTGTGAGAATGACATGTGTGGCCCATGTGGGCCCCACTATTTTTTAATAATTCTTTTGGTGTAACTGACATGTGGAGTCATTGTTTTTATTACTCCCTCCGTATTTTAATGTATGACGCCGTTGACTTTTTATCCAACGTTTGACCATTCGTCTTATTCAAAAAATTTATACAATTATCATTTATTTTATTGTGACTCAATTCATCATCAAATGTTCTTTAAGCATGATATAAATACTTTCATATTTGCACGAAAATTTTGAATAAAACAAATGATCAAACACTGGTCGAAAAGTCAACGGCGTCATACATTAAAATACGGAGGGAGTAATAAAAACAATGACTCCACATGTCAGTTACACCAAAAGAATTATTAAAAAATAGTGGGGCCCACATGGGCCACACATGTCATTCTCACACCCTCCTCTTCTTCCTCCTCTCTCCCCATCTGCCCTCTCTTCATCTCTCTCCCCTCTTCTCTCTCCATGCGCCACAGGGAGGTCCAGCGGCCGACGACACAAGAGAAGGGGAGGGCGTCAGCGGCAGTAGCGCTGGGTGGTGGCCCACACCTCAAACATGGGTCCGTCGTAGCGCAACCCGTCGTTGTCATGGCGCCCGGAGCTCGCCGGAGAAGAGATGGACGTTGGCGACATGACCTCCCTCGAGTCAAAGAACTCATCTTCGTCATCCTCCCTCGCCTCCGAGAAGCGGGACCGCGCCATGGATATGTGCAATCTCTCTTTTAGAGTCTAGACAGGCCGAGCTGCCAAGAAGGACAGTTGGATCAAGGATCACGCAACCAAGCCCATTTAATATGTTCCCATTTTCTTTCACTTTACATTGTTAAGATGAAAAACATTTACGGTGAGTTTGTTGAGAAAATATAAATTGTGTACACTCTTCCAAAAAGAATGCCAATCCTATTATTCAAATTTTGTAAAGGAAAACAATTATAGAGTATTACTTTTTCCCCCAACCAGCACCTATTCAAATTTCTCCTCATGTTCCTCCGACCAATCTCCTACTCTCAGCAATCTCTCATTGTATTCTTTTTGTAATAGAGGGAGTAAGGTTTTCATACATAAATTTTGCTAGTTTTTTCACACGTAATTTTGAAAGCTGATTAAAGAAAAAAATCTCAGATTATTCACCAGATTATTGAAATAAATTATTTCATCCATGCTTCAAAAATACGTTGTCTAAAAAAAGGTTCTTCTGCTGCAGTGCTTAGACTACTTGTTTTAAACTATTTATTAATTTTATTTCTCAAAATATTTAACTTATCTTTATAACTAAATCAAATAGATAATTTGCGAAAATAACCCAGACAGTAATCTAAATCAAACTTGGCCCAAACCTATGTGAATCACAAATATACTCGCACTAGTTTGCACAAATTGTTTTCTTAAGTTCTTTCTAGAGGGATTTGGCTATTTAGCATCTGAGTGAAACTTGGAGAATAGCATATTGCTTGACATGTTTGCAACCTTAAAGCCCTATATGTAGGAGCATCAATTCAGATGTTAAGGGAAGTATCTTCTGGCTTTACATTTGTTACTGCATATATAATGCAAGGAGTTTCTTCATCATAAGTTCTCTTCCAACAATTTATTGTTCTAATAGGCTGAACTGCCATTGACAGGTAGGCCCAGGAAAATTTTCCGGCCCAGTAGGGCCCATATGTTATTTGTCTCTCTTTGTAAGCAAAACACAGATCTTTGTAGCAAGCAAAGCTGTATTCCTCTCCTGGGAGATTCTGCTCTTTTTGTCTTTTCTTTTTTTCCTTTTTGTTGGGGAGATAATATCTGCTGCATTTCCAAAGGTACATTATCTGAAGAAAGGGGAGGAATTAGGAAAAGTAATGCTTTTCTTAATGAAAGAGCAAGCTCCAGGAGTATTAATTAGACCTAAAGAAGCTGCCCTAAGAGCTAAGGCTGAACTGCTGGTGACAGTTCCAGCAAACATTATTAGCGCCTGCATTTCAGACAAACTGCAGACTCTGCATTTCAAATTTCATCCTTCTGTTCCTCCTGAACAGTGTGACCAGATTCTCTAAGGTACAAGAAAACTCTGCTGTTGCATTACATTGATTTATAATGTAGATCGATGTTTAACCACTACTACATGTGTTTTCTCATTTCTTGACATATTAGTAGATCTGGTACTATTCATGTGATATATCTAAGGCCCCATCGTTTGGCTTATTGATGGAAGAAGCCAAACGACATATTTACAAACGAAAAATAATTTGTGAATAAAACTTTTATATACGCGCTCTTAGTGATCTAAAAGCAAAGGTTGAAAAATAAACTTCGATAAAAAAAACTCAAAATCAACTCCAAATTTAAAGTTGAAAATTCAAATTTTAGCTAATAAGCGTAAGCATAAGTGAAAAGACGAGGCTGTAAAAGTGAACCATCCCTTTGTTTCATCAAAATTAATTTTGACATGTCCTAATCATTCTGACGTAGCAAAGTAGAGAGAAGCAAAAAAATCTCTGATCTTACATATCTGGTAGACTGATACTACTGATGTTCACAACAACATGAAGTGAAATAGTGACTGGTGAGCATGCCCTCAGCTATTTCGAATAAATATAAGCTAAATTTATAATTGAAGTCACATACTCACATGGCTGGATTTCCTTTTCCTAGATCAAAAACTGAAATTTCTAATCTTCATAAAACAGAACTGAAACTTCCAACAGGGGAGCAGAGCAGGCCGCCTGAAATACTGAAATAGAACTTTATTCAGACTGCAGAGCTTTTCATATTTGGTATGATTGTCATTGTACACATTAAAAATCTCATTGAACAGCGCATTTAATAAACATTACAAGAATATAAATTAAGTCTGGAAATACAAAAGACTCGACCAAATTATCATCTATGTCCATTAAGTTGGCAACTAAAGCACACTTCTGCTTTCCTCTGTAATGGATATCTGTTATAACTGATACTCAATGAATCTGGCCAAACGAAGAATTGTTCTTTCCCTCTTCAATTATCAACAGCACCCTTTAAAATACATCAATGGTCCTTCCTTACTGTTCATTTTTCCAAAGAGAAAATAGCACTGCGATCAGCACAAATGCTCTTCTGTATCAATATCTCCTGTTAAATTGTCATAAGTTATAGCAGCACCATGGGCCCTAAATATTTCACTGTTTCTGTATGCAGTAGTTTTTCTCAAGAAATGGCAGCACTGTCTGTCTTTGCTTCATCAATACTCTCAAAGGTCACTACATTTGCTGTTGAATATGCTCTCGACGACATCAAACTTGCTTGCACAGTTAGGAGTGAGATGGAAAAGCTGAGAAACTCATTGAAGGCTATTTGCGCTGTTCTTAAAGATGCTGAAAGGAAGCAATCTACATCTAGTTCACTTAAACATTGGCTGGAAAACCTCAAAGACGTTGTCTACGACATAGATGATGTTCTCGATGACGTTGGGACACGAGCATTGCAGCAGAAAGTTGGAAAAGGTGAAATCCGTACTTATTTTGCTCAACTATGCATTTTTCCTTTTGAGCTGGGAAGAAAGATAAGAAGGGTTCGTGAAAGGCTAAATGAAATATCTGCACTGGCAACTAAAGCACACTTCTGCTTTCCTCTGTAATGGATATCTGTTATAACTGATACTCAATGAATCTGGCCAAACGAAGAATTGTTCTTTCCCTCTTCAATTATCAACAGCACCCTTTAAAATACATCAATGGTCCTTCCTTACTGTTCATTTTTCCAAAGAGAAAATAGCACTGCGATCAGCACAAATGCTCTTCTGTATCAATATCTCCTGTTAAATTGTCATAAGTTATAGCAGCACCATGGGCCCTAAATATTTCACTGTTTCTGTATGCAGTAGTTTTTCTCAAGAAATGGCAGCACTGTCTGTCTTTGCTTCATCAATACTCTCAAAGGTCACTACATTTGCTGTTGAATATGCTCTCGACGACATCAAACTTGCTTGCACAGTTAGGAGTGAGATGGAAAAGCTGAGAAACTCATTGAAGGCTATTTGCGCTGTTCTTAAAGATGCTGAAAGGAAGCAATCTACATCTAGTTCACTTAAACATTGGCTGGAAAACCTCAAAGACGTTGTCTACGACATAGATGATGTTCTCGATGACGTTGGGACACGAGCATTGCAGCAGAAAGTTGGAAAAGGTGAAATCCGTACTTATTTTGCTCAACTATGCATTTTTCCTTTTGAGCTGGGAAGAAAGATAAGAAGGGTTCGTGAAAGGCTAAATGAAATATCTGCACTTAAAAGAAATTTTGATTTGAAAGAAGAACCAATAGACACACCTTCAGATCGAGTTGTACAGAGAGAAACATACTCCATTGTAGATGAGCGAAAGATTGTTGGGAGAGATAAAGCTAAAAATGATATTGTGAAGGTGATTTCAGAAGCTGCTGAATCTAATTCTGATACACTGTCAGTGCTTCCACTAATTGGAATGGGAGGTGTAGGCAAGACTGCCCTAGCAAAACTGGTATTTAATGACAAACGAACCAAAGAAAAGTTTGATAAGATGCTATGGGCATGTGTAGCTAATGTGTCTGATCTTAAACATATAGTAGATATAATCATACAATCAGATAGCGGTGAAAGCAACAAGCAATTAACCCTAGAAGCACTACAAAAGAAACTTCATGAGCTTTTAGGAGATAAGAGATACTTGCTAGTGTTAGACGACATATCACATGATAACATTAATGATTGGGAAGAATTGATGAACCTGCTACCGAGTGGTAGAAGTGGAAGCATGATTTTAATCACCACACGTCTTTCAAAAATTGCATCAGTATTGAAAACCTTAGAGCCATATGAAGTGCCAAAACTTTCACATGAAGAATGCATGAAAGTATTTGCTCGATATGCATTCAAAGGAGAGAAGGCAAAGGATACTGAGTTACTAAAAATTGGAGAATCCATTGTACAGAAATGTGATGGTCTTCCTTTAGCAGTTAGGACTCTGGGATCCCTATTGTCTATGGAAGATATCTCTAAGTGGCAAGAAGTTAAGGAAACAAATATCCCAAACACAGATATCTTGTCAGTTTTAAAACTGAGTTATGATGCACTTCCATCTGATTTAAGAGCATGTTTTGTCAGCTTATCCACTTTTCCAAAGGACTATGAGATTTTCAGAGAACTTTTAATAATGTATTGGATGGCAATGGGTCTGTTGAATACAGCTAGTGGAAGTAAGGAGGCAATAAGAACGGGAGAGAGATATTTTAGTGAGCTTGCAGGGAGATCTCTTTTCCAAGACTATGTTTTTAGTCATGATGGCACCATCTCACATTGTAAAATGCATAGCTTTGTTCATGACCTAGCAATATCTGTATCTCCCAATGAGCATGCAACAATTAGCTGTGAAAACTTTAGTGCCTCCAAAAGAGTTAAGCATCTTGTGTGGGACCAGAAGGAGTTCTCAAAGGACCTAAAATTTCCAAAACAACTGAGAAGGGCAGGGAAGGCAAGGACATTTGCGAGTAGGCACAACTATGGTACTGTGAGCAAATCCTTTCTTGAAGATCTCTTGGCAACCTTTACACGCCTACGAATCTTGGTTTTCTTTGAAGTTGAGTTTGAGGAGTTACCAAGTTCAATTGGAAATTTGAAGCACCTAAGGTACCTAGATCTGCAATGGAATATGAAGATCAAATACATGCCCAATTCTCTGTGTAAGCTGGTGAATTTGCAAACACTTCAGCTTGCTTGGTGCAAAGAACTGGAGGAGCTGCCAAGAGATGTTAAAAAACTTGTCAGCTTGAGGTACTTAATCCTCACATCTAAGCAACATTATCTTCCTAATGATGCCCTCATGGGTTGGACTTCCATGGTATTTCTACAGATTAGTGCCTGCCCAATGTTAACATCACTGACAGAAGGATTTGGCAGCCTCAGTGCACTTCGAGAGCTATTTGTCTTTAATTGTCCAAATTTGCCCTCTCTCCCCTCTAGCATGAACCGGTTAGTCACCCTTCAGAAATTGGTGATTCATAACTGTGATGAGTTAAATTTGATGGAACCAAAGGAAGCAATGGGTGGAATGAAGAGTCTCAAATCAATTGAACTTGTGGGGCTTCCAAAGTTTGAGACCTTTCCAGATAGCTTTGCATCAGCTGCTTCCACTCTTGAATACCTGAAGGTTAGTGACTGCAAAGAATTCAAGAAGTTGCCAGATTTCATCCAGAGATTTTCTTCTCTGAAGAAAATTGAGATCCCTGAAAGGCGTCAATATTCCAATATAACCTGGGCATAGAGGTAAGTACATCTACCTTAGAGTGGTCCATACTTCCATTGTCAATCCATAATCCAGTTACTTGTCTTTAATTGTTTTTTTACTACACATTTTATTAGTGATAATATTCAAAACATTTGCACACTTGTTCACTTCACCCATATGTTTGCATGCAGATGATATACGCTTATAAATTAACCACCATGGTGGTTGAAGTTGTGCTACACCGTTGCTTCAAAAGCGCAAGCTCAGTTATTGCGAAAAAAAAAAACTCTCAAATGATGTGTATTGTCTTTTAAATAATAGGTGATTGTATGTTGTGTGTAATACAACTATGTATCCCTATATGCATTGTATAATTGTGTCAATTATGTATCAACCATGTTGCCTCACAATAATTGTGTCGATAAGAACATGCTTTAGCGATAAGTATTTGAATTCATGGTGAATGCCGATTTTCCCAGACGCCCGGCTGCAGACGGGCCGGACTACCGCACGAGATAATCAAAATGCCCACATAGGAAAATAGGTATTGTAGTAGTGAAAATAAAGTTCCGCTCGATATAAATTTTCGAGTAAATTTCAGAAAACTCCACCTATCATGATGCAGGTTACAGGTTACATAAGTTGTAAAACCATAGAGATTTTAACATGCAACACAATTTGGGTATTATGGTTCTAAAATTTCACAAAACCATAACATTAACCATTCTGACGTACTCATATATTAAAATTTTAAAAAGTGGATGTAATATTTATACGATGGACAAAACACGTTGTGGTTTTGAGATGAGTTTGTAAAACTCAAAGTGTGATAGATAAGAGCAAAAATTATCAATAGTGTGGTTTTGTGAAAATACATAAGGTTACGTGCCACGTGCCAAAATCCCGGTGATTTTGTGTAACTATGTTATGTGGGGTTTCATAAAATTTACTTTATTTTTATTTTTTTACACTTAGGACATAATTCACTTAAATTCCGATATATAATTTTATGTTAAAATAAGTTTATGGTTCAATTATGGTAGTATTTTTTTCGATTTGGATCCATCGGGCATGGGACTATCTAAAAAAACTGCACATAACTACTCCATAATATAATTCCAATAATTGTAATATAATTTCACTATAGCTATACTATAACTATAAAATACTTGTATATAAGTACTAAAATAATATATGCGATTTTATATTTAACTTATATAAAAATTACCATATAGTTACAGTATAGTTACACTGCAGTTATAATGTAACTATAGTGTAATTATATTATAGTTGCACTACAACAATATTATAGTTAAATTTCAAAGTTTTTTGCTGTGACGGTTTTTTAGCAATTCCGTTTAGGCATTTAGCTCCAACTGGTCAAGGTCAATGGGTCGTGCCGCTGTGGGACGATGGGCCAGGTTGGAGTACTGGAGAAATTAGCTCAGCTATTCATGTATATAGACAATATACATACATATAGCAATTTTCTTGGGGGAAAATAGGGGTACAATTGTACCCCATGTTCCCCGCCCCTAGCTCAAAAGACTAAAAATGATATTGAAAGCTCACATGACATATTAGTAATATTATGAGCATCAGGATTTAAACCTTAGTGGGGTGAAGTTATGTGCCCCATGACTTTATCATCACACTACCAGTGCTTTTCCTTTACTGTTAGGGTTTTTAAAAGCTTAGCTAAATACTACCCTTAAATATCAGATATCTATGAGGGAGGGAATACAGTAACATCATCGAATTCTCAATAACATTTTATTTAGATCTGGCTGAGATCACTTCAAAGTAATCTCAGTGTTTCATTGTTAGCACAAACTATGCAGTAGCTTGCAATTTCATTTGTTTGATATGAATTTCTTCAGTGCTATGCATTTAATTGCATACATTTAGATAGATATTATGGCTTCTTTCCACCTCGCTCGGCACGGGCGGGGAAAAACAAACAAAATGAGGCTACCAAGGGAGCTTAGTACTGTACCCACTTAAACCGATAAAACGCTCATCTGATACTAATACTGATAATGATAATGAGGTCATATATCAATACAACACAAGAAATGATCATTTCTACTACTAATTCTCTTTCCTAATGACTGAGCACAGTTTGATCCAGAAATAATAAAAATCGGATCGAGTATCTATACAGAGCATCTATTTTGGGGATCAATTTTCTCGATCTTTTGCAGGAAATTCGTAGACAGTAATGCATCTAGTAGCATTTTATTATCTGATTTGCACAGATTGGATTCAGAATCCACTTCCTCTGCGGTTGGTCTGGAGGGAAGGTGCGAGAGAGGGAGATGAGGAGTCACAGGCTAACCTTCGCCGCCATCGTCGCTCGCCGTTGGCTGAAGGGGGACAAGCGGACTGGATGGCTCCCGGTGAACGACGGCTAGCTAGCGCCGCCGCCGGCCGCAGCATCCATCTCCGCCGGCGGCCGCCGCCGGCGACCGGGTAGCGGCGAGCCGGCGAGAGAGCGGAGAAAGACGACGAGCAAATCCGAGAGGGTAGAGAAAGGAAGCAGGAGACTGACATGTGGGACCATGTAGCAATGGTCATGGATGATGGAGCTCACATATATAAAATAGTAATAAATTCCGTTCGATATAAATTTCCAAGTAAATTCCATAAAACTCCACCTATCGTTACGTAAAACCATAGAGATTTTAACGTCCGATACAAATTTGGGTATTATGGTTCTAAAATTTCACAAAATCATAACGTTCACTATTTTGACATACCCATATATTAAAATTTTAAAAAACGGAGGTAATATTTATATGATGGACAAAACACGTTGTGGTTTTGAGATGAGTTTGTGAAACTCAAAAGTATGATAGATAAGAGCCAAAATAATTAATAGTGTGGTTTTGTGAAAATACATGAGGTTACGTGCCACGTGTCAAATCCCGGTGATTTTATGTAACTCAGACTATGATATGTGGGGTTTCATAAAATTTACTTTATTTTTTTACACTTAAGACATAATTCACTTAAATTCCGATATATAATTTTATGTTAAAATAAGTTTATGGTTCAATTATGGTAGTATTTTTTCGATATGGATCCATCGGGCATGGGACTATCTAAAAAAACTGCATATAACTACTCCATAATATAATTCCAATAATTGTAATATAATTTCACTATAGCTATACTATAACTATAATATACTTGTATATAAGTACTAAAATAATATATGCAGCTTTATATCTAACTTATATAAAAATTACAATGTAGTTACAGTGTAGTTACACTGCAGTTATAATGTAACTATAGTGTAATTACATTATAGTTGCACTACAACAATATTATAGTTAAATTTCAAAGTTTTTTTTGCTGTGACAGTTTTTTAGCAATTCCGTTTAGGCATTTAGCTCCAACTGGTCAAGGTCAATGGGTCGTGCCGCTGTGGGACGATGGGCCAGGTTGGAGTACTGGAGAAATTAGCTCAGCTATTCATGTATATAGACAATATACATACATATAGCTATTTTCTGGGGGAAAATAGGGGTACAATTGTACCCCATGTTCCATTGTGTGTCCGCCCCTAGCTCAAAAGACTAAAAATGATATTGAAAGCTCACCTGACATATTAGTAATATTATGAGCATCAGGATTTAAACCTTAGTGGGGTGAAGTTATGTGCCCCATGACTTTATCATCACACTACTAGTGCTTTTCCTTTACTGTTAGGGTTTTTAGAAGCTTAGCTAAATACTACCCTTAAATATCAGATATCTATGAGGGAGGGAATACAGTAACATCATCGAATTCTCAATAACATTTTATTTACACAAAAAATTCGTTTCAAAAAAATCATGTAGCACAGTAACATCCTACATGAACTGAAGCACCACCTACCGAAATTTAGCATATTTCAAATGCCAATTTGGATCCCAAGATACATAAACCAGAAATACACGCCATTCAATTAATTTCTTGGCCCATGCCGACTCATAATCCAGATAGGCCAACCTGCCTTGCAACCCAGCCCATCTCATATGTCATCTGTGTGCATGGTTATTGGTTAAGATGCAAAAAAATTGCAATGAGTTTAGTTCAGAAAATAAAAATTTTACAAGTTCTTTCAGATGTAATTTTTGCAAGTTGATTCAAGAAAAAGTCAAGTTCTATGAGAATGCTCACCAGTTTGCAAAAATGTTTGTTTTGAAGAAATTATTTTAAAAGGATTGCTTGGCATCTTAGCAACCTCAAAGCCTTTCTTTTAGGATCATCGATTCAGATGTCAAGGGAGGTATCCTCTGGCTTTGCATTTCTTACAGCATAAAATGGAAGGAGTTCCTTCATCACAAATTCTCTTCCGATAATAAACTAAGAATGTTCTAACTTCTAAGAGTGTTATGAACAGGCATTGACAACTGACAAGTAGGCCCAGGAAAATTTTCTAGCCCAGCAGGGCCCATATGTTCTCAAACATGTGTCTTATTCTTTGGAATGAAAAGTCTGATCCTTGTAGCAAGCAAAGCTGTATTCCTCTCCTATGAGGTTCTATTTTCCATTATTATTTTTTGTCAAAGAAGATGATGTTCTACTTACATTCTCAAAGGTATATTATCTGAAGAAAGGGGAGGAATTAGGAAGACTGACATGCTTTTCTTAATGAAAGAGCAAGCTTCAGGGAGTATTAATAGGGCCCAAAGAAGCTGCCCTAAGAGCTAAGACTGAACTACAAATGACAGTTTCAGCAAACATTAAGCACTTGCATTTTCAGACTACCGCAGACTTCCTTGTCCCTTCACCAAGAGTTCAAAAGCACCAAACCAGATTCTACAAGGTACAAGTAACTTTTGCTTGTTGCATTACTTGATCTGTTAGTGCAGATGCAGCAGATCGATATTTAAATACTACATGTTTTTCTCTTTTTTTGTTGACATGATAGTTTCAGTACTGTATAATGTATATCTTGGTGTTCCTGATGAGAATTAGCACCATGTTATGGCAGTAAAGTGGATAGAAGCAATCTACCATTGATCTCAAGTATCTGGTAGACTGGAAATCTGGTACTTCTGTTTGAATATAGCCATCAAGCTTCACAAGTTCACAGCAACATTAAGCGAGAAATAACGGTGAGTATGTGTACGCCCCCAGCTATTTCAAACAAACATGGGCTAAATTTATGATTGAAATTCCGTAGTTAGATTTTCCTTCTACTATATCAAAACCAGTAATTTTCAATACTGAGCAACAAAACCTGAAGTTTCAATACCCGGAATACAGAACATTTCGTATTTGGTATAATAGTTGACTCTAGAAATATATTGTAATGATTTGTACACATCAAAAATCTCATTGAATCAACATAATGAATGTGACATTGCAAAAATATAATTAAGTTTGGAAATGTAAAAAAAAATTGAAGCAGAACATCTTCTATGTCCATAAAGTTGACAACTAAGGACCTAGGGGGCAGCCCTCGGCCCGATCATCCAATTCGCTCCGACGATCCAGGCATGGTTCAGTAGTCAAAGCAACTTCGTCACTTTCGTGTACCCATTGGATGGCAGCCCTTCCGGGGTTCCTTAGGGACCAATTTTTAGATCACAGGGGACATAATATATGGGGATTATTTATGCCACTCTTCCAAAAGTGCAAGTACTCCTAAAGCTTTCTAGATCAGCATTTCTTAAATAACTTGTTATAAGCTATCCATTGGTTTTATAATATATAACATTTAATAATCCCTACAATTGTCCATATTGTGTCCAAAGCACACACTGCTTTCACCTGGAATGGAAACTCTTATACTAGTACTACCTATATTTCAACTTAATTGTCTTTCTAGTTTTGTCCCGAGTCAAACATTAGTATCTTTGACTATCAATTTCTAGAAACTCACATAGTTTAACATCATAAAATTTGTTTTTAGATTCACCATGAGAAATATTTTCATAATATATAATTCACATATTACTAGCCTATACGAATTTCTAGAAATTGATAGTTAAAGATAGAAATGTTTTACTTAGGACAAAGCTAGAATGACACGTAGTAATTTGGAACGGAGGGAATACTAAATGAATTGATCAAAATCAGGATTGTTCATTTCCTTTTTCAACTACCAACAGCACTCTTTAAAACACCAATGAGTTAATGATCCTTCTTTACTCTTCATTTTTCAAAAGGAAAAAAGCACTGCAATCAGCGCAAATGCTCCTGTATCAATGTTTCCTCTTACAATGTTGTAACAACATCATGGGCCCTAAATATTTCATTTTCCTTATGCAGTAGTTTTTCTCAAGAAATGACTGTGCTGTCTGTCTTGGCTTCATCAATACTGTCAAAGGTCACCACGTTTGCTGTTGAATATGCTCTCGACGACATTATATTTGCTTGGAATGTTAAGAGTGAGCTGGAAAAGTTGAAAAACTCATTGGGAGCTATTTGTGCTGTTCTGAAAGATGCAGAAAGGAAGCAATCTACACACAGTTCACTTAAGCATTGGCTTGAAAATCTCAAAGATGTTGTCTATGACATAGATGATGTTCTGGATGATGTTGGGACACGAGTGTTGCAGCAGAAAGTTAGAAAAGGTGAAATCTGTACTTATTTTGCTCAACTAACCATCTTTCCTTTTGAACTGGGAAGAAAAATAAGAAAGGTCCGTGAAAGGCTAAATGAAATAGCTGCGCTTAAAAGAGATTTTGAATTGAAAGAAGAACCAATAGACACACCTTCAGATCAATTTGCCCAGAGAGAAACACACTCCCTTATAGGCGAGCAAAATATTTTTGGAAGAGATAAAGCTAAAAATGATATTGTCAAGATGATTTCAGAAGCTGCTGAATCTAATTCTAATACCCTGTCAGTGCTTCCACTAATTGGAATTGGAGGTGTAGGCAAGACTGCCCTAGCAAAACTGGTATTTAATGATAAATCAACCAAAGATAAGTTTGATAAGATGCTATGGGCATCTGTATCTAATGCGTTTGACCTAAAACATATTGTAAATATAATCATACAATCAGATAGCGGTGAAAGCAATAACCAATTAACCCTAGAAGCATTAACAAAGAAACTTCATGAGCTTTTAAGGGACAAGAGATACTTGCTAGTGTTGGATGACATATCAAATGATAATGTCAACTGGGAAGAATTGATAAACCTGCTACCGAGTGGTAGAAGTGGATGCATGATTTTAATCACTACACGTCTTTCAAAAATTGCATCAGAATTGAAGACATTAGAACCATACGAAGTGCCAAAACTTCCACATGAAGAATGCAGGAAAATATTTGTTCGATATGCTTTCAGAGGAGAAAAGGCGAAGGATAGAGAGTTACTAAAAATTGGAGAATCCATTGTACAGAAATGTGATGGCCTTCCTTTAGCAGCTAGAACATTGGGATCCCTATTGTTCAGAAAAGACATTTCTATGTGGCAAGAAGTAAAGGAAAATAATTTGCTGAGTACTGGGAAAGGTAAAGATGATATCTTGTCAGTATTAAAACTCAGTTATGATGCACTTCCATCTGATTTAAAAACTTGTTTTTCCTGGTTATCCACTTTTCCAAAGGACTATGATATTTTCAGAGAACTTATAATAATGTATTGGATGGCAATGGGTCTATTGAATCCAGCTAGTCGAACTAAGGAGGCAATAAGAGTGGGAGAGAAATACTTTAATGAGCTTGCTGGAAGATCTCTTTTCCAGGACTATGTTTTTAATCATGATGGCAGCATCTCACATTGCAAAATGCATAGCCTTGTTCATGATCTAGCAATATCTGTGTCTCAAAATGAGCATGCAATTGTTGGCTGTGAAAACTTTACTGCCACTGAAAGAGTTAAGAACCTAGTGTGGGACCACAAAGACTTCACAACAGAACTAAAATTTCCAAAACAACTGAGAAGGGCAAGAAAGGCTAGGACATTTGCATGTAGGCATAACTATGGTACTGTGAGCAAATCCTTTCTTGAAGATCTCTTAGCAACCTTCACACTCCTAAGAGTCTTGGTTTTCTCTGAAGTTGAGTTTGAGGAGTTACCAAGTTCAATTGGAAATTTGAAGCACCTAAGGTACCTAGACCTTCAATGGAATATGAAGATAAAATTCCTACCCAATTCCCTGTGTAAGCTGGTGAATTTACAAACACTTCAACTCGCTTGGTGCAAAGAACTGGAGGAGCTGCCAAAAGATGTGAAAAGACTTGTCAGCTTGAGGTACTTGATTCTCACATCTAAGCAACAATATTTACCTAAAGATGCCCTTGGTGGTTGGACTTCCATGGTATTTCTACAGATTAATGCCTGCCCAATGTTGACATCACTAACAGAAGGATTTGGCAGCCTCAGTGCACTCAGAGAGCTATTTGTCTTTAATTGTCCAAAGTTGCCATCTCTCCCGTCCAGCATGAACCGGCTTGTCACCCTTCAGAAATTGGTGATTCATAACTGTGATGAGTTAGATTTGATGGAATCAGAGGAAGCAATGGGTGGGCTGAATAGTCTCGAATCAATTGAACTTGCAGGACTTCCCAAGTTTAAGACCTTTCCAGATAGCTTTGCATCAGCTTCTTCCTCTCTTCAATACCTGAAGGTTAGTGACTGCCCACAATTCGAGGAGTTGCCAGATTTCATTAAGAGATTCTCCTCTCTGAAGAAAATTGAGATCCCTAAAAGCCGTGCACCTTCCACTATAACCTGGGCATAGAAGTAAGTACATCTAGCTCTAGAGTGATCTATATTTCCATAGTCAATCCATTATCCAGTTACTTGTCTTTAATAGAATTAACTACTCATTTTATTAGAGATAATATCCAAAACATTTGCAGACTTGTTCATTTGACTCATATGTTTGCATGCAGATGATATGCACTTATAAATTAACCACCATGTGGTTGAAGGTATGATATATTGTTTCTACAAAGGCGTGAGCTCAGTTATTGTGAAAAAAAAAAACTCTCAAATGATGTGTATTGTCTTTTAAATAATAGGTGATTGTATGTTGTGTGTAATACAACTATGTATCCCTATATGCATTGTATAATTGTGTCAATTATGTATCAACCATGTTGCCTCACAATAATTGTGTCGATAAGAACATGCTTTAGCGATAAGTATTTGAATTCATGGTGACCAGTCACAACTATCATGCACTCTTAATAGCATCACTACACACTCTAGCAAACTAAATAAAATAGAGTAAGTGAATTTTAAAGAAAATATGATTGTTCAACAGGCCACAACAATAAATAAACCTTAAGTCTTGTTCATACCTGATTGCATCCTTGGAACATGTTTAGTTTCTTGACAAGGGGCAAGAAAAAAATGTGGTGACAAAAGACGACACAGCAGCAAATCCTCGTGAGCAATGCCAAATTGATCCGATAGAGACCACTTGAAAGTAATCTCGACGCTTTACTGTTACTACAAATAATGAAGTTCTCCATTTCATTTGTTCTCGAATCCTTGATATTAGGCCATGATTTGGCCTGAGTTGTTTAAGTACGCATGTAATTGTAGCTAGGAGCTTATCTTGAAGGCCCATCAGTGCCATAACAGTTTCTGCCAGCCATTGATGCAATGGCCCTATGAGCAGAACAAGCATGATCATTTTTCTACTCCCTCCATTTCATATTATAAGTCGTTTTGACATTGGATCGATCTAATCAGATTTGTTTAAATTTGACCAAGTTTATAGAAAAAAAATATAGCGGCATTTCCAATACAAAACAAATATATTCAATATTATATTTAAGGGAACTAATTTGGTGTTATAGATATTGCTAATTTTTTTAATAAAATTGGTCAAACCTAAAGATATTTAACTGAAAAAAGTCAAAGCAACTTATTATAATATGAAACAAAAACAAAGTACTAAAAGGAAAGTACTAGTTGTCTTCCTAATGCCATTGAACCAGTGGTGACACTAGGAAAGACAATTAGTGCTCATAATTTGATCCAGAAATTAAACCGGTCCCATCGGTGGACAATAATCAGCGCCAGTGCTCTTCCTAATACTCTCTCTTATGCACGAAATGCACACCAATGGATCTAGCATTATTCTATCTGATTTTTCGGTGACGGGGATCTCGAATCTCCTTTCCTTGCGGTTGGTAGGTAGCCAGGGGGAAGGAGCGTATGAGAGAGATGGGGTGGGGAGAGACGAGCTAACCTTTGCCGCCGCCGGCGATGCGATCGCCGCTCGAACACCACGCGAAAGGGAGGGAGAGAGGCAGAGACCGGACGGCTCCGGGCGCCGTCGCCGGCGGGATCCATCCATCTCAGATCGGCGGGAACAGCCGCGGATCGAGGCGCCGAGCAGGGGAGCAGCGAGAGAGAAGGGAGAAAGGGAAGGAAGGAAGACGAGCAAATTCCTCGCGAACCGCGACAAGGAGATTTCTTTTGTAAAATAAAATGAAAAAAAAACAACGGAAGACAGGAAAGCTGTGCCTGACCAGGCACATGTGAGTCCAACTAGACAGTGCTGACCGGTGTAAGCCTCATCGTTTTCCTGCCAAAAATTTAAAATTAATTAAAATTTGATTTTTGATGTTTTTTCACGTATTTTGTAAAGCATCTATATATAATAATATTAAAAGGAGTTGTGCCTATGAATCGATCCTACGGTAAAATCACCGGAAAACTGGCCAACGCGTGGCCGCAATTTTCTCCGTGCTAACCTTGCCCCCACTTCGCGTATGTAGCTAGGTGGAGACAAAGTGGTTGCCGATGATTAACTCTAGGGTGACTGCCACCTACATTGTCCAAGATAACCGTATCTTTTCTCTATAGCACCTAATTATAAGTGATCGGGTTAGAGTTTTGGTAGTAGGGATAAGATGGTTATGAGAGAGCATACTCCCACGTTAATATTGCACTGAGGGAGATCAAAAGAAATCCAAAAGTTTAGGCTCTACCAATCAATATGCGTAATTTGTAATTAAGAAAACAAATGGCGTTGTTCAGGTGGGAATAAGTGTTGAGTGATCCACCCTCGGTTTCCTTAGCTGGGAGGTCAACTCCCAACATCTTCCTCCCCGGATCCCCTTTGTGTTCTGTTTCCAACTCCTGTCGATCATCGGTGGGTAGAATAGGGTCAAGAGAGAAGTCGGGTTAGTCTTGTGGTTGGCTTTATCCTATAGTTTATACTTCATCATTTTCTTGTATAGTTTGAAATGGTGATCGATGTACATCATCTTTGTCTTTGCATATCTAACCGTAGTTGTAACTCTCTCTGGTGTCCATTGACTAATTGGATATCTCCGGGTCTTTCAACATCGCCAATTGTGCTAGGGATGTAGCAGATAAGCAACAGAGGCAAGGTCTACTTCTTGCTTCCAATCGCTGAAGATAAAACACCGGCCGATTCTTTTTTTCAGCGAGTTCCCAGCAATATCTAGCGGCGCATTTATAAGGTCAGAGTATTGTCAGACTAAGATTCCATTGTAACAACATGAACACTGCAGCCTCCATCATGTGCAATTTTAGTTGGGACTGCACCTGATCCCAGTCCCTCTTGGAGGCACCGATTGGTTTCATCTACTACGGCCTATCTCATTAGGTGCTTTATCATCACCGGTAGAATTTTAGCAAAGTTAGAGATTTGTCACCCGTATGTGCATTGCTTGCAGTGTGTGTGTGTCGTAAGAAAACAAATAATCCTATGCGTTCGACCTTCTCCAAAAGAAAGATATCTTTAGTGCACATAAACGAGAAAGCTCATTAGCACATAATTAATTAAGTATTAATAATTATAAAATTGAAAAATGGATTTATTTGAATTTTTTAAACAACTTCTATATAGAAATTTTTAAAAAAATGCATCATCTTTGAAAAACGTGCTAATAGAAAACGAGAAAGTTGAAGTTCGTAGTTGAAGAAAAAAAACTAGGCCAAGCCATTAGTAATTTAGTATCCCCTTGGTAAAAACATGCTATTAATACTTTAGGGCTTGTTAACTTTGTTGACATTTTTAACCTTTTTAAATTTTTGGTATTAACAAAATTTAGCAAGACAACGAACTAAACATATCATTATCAACACAATCCTACCAAAATAATCGCTAGAACTTTGAGCTTGTTTGGATTGAGACCTACTTTTGCCCTACCAAATTTTTTGCAACTCCAATAGTATCTTATGCATGATTGTTTTGCTATCAATTTTTGCTCATACAACTACAAACTCTATGCTACTAATTTTGGTAGTGACAAAACTTGCCAAAGATTTTGGCCTACCAAAATATTTTTACAAAAAAAAACGCACCAGGCATTGTGTAGTTTCATATTGATATAATAGAAAAAATATTACAAAATTATAACCCTGGAAGGCTATAACCAGGAAAAAGCAAACAAACACACCACAACCACCACCACCACCACCACCTGCTAGCAGCTCTTCACACAACCCAGGAGAAAAGCATTAGCACTAAGCCGGATGTCGCTAAGCATGACCGATCACTGCTAGACTTTAAGGAGGGTCGCAAACGACCTGCCGAACACCGAAACCACACAACAGGTCAAAGTAGGGTTGAGGAGAGAGAGGGCGAGAGAGCAAAAGATCCACTTGTCCCTTGCGCCCCGCCAACCTAATGACAACAACCGAGAAACTAGCGAGGACCGACCTAAGACGAGGCAAGAAACGAAGATCTCCTAAGCCTCCAGGCCGGTCATGACGCAGTTATTAAGACCGGATTGGACTGGGAAAAATCGAAACCAGAGCCTCTGCTAGTCCGGTTAAAAGACCGGATATGCATCAAGCCGGTATAAACTGGTTAGACCATCCGGTTTTTAGGAAAAACTGCTATAAACCCGGAGAAAAAACCGTGGGGTTTTTAGGAAAAAAACGCTATAAAACCGTGGTTGAATCGGCCTCTAGCAGCTATGTGCGGGAGTAGGTGCAAGCAAGGATGCAGTCGGGGGAAAATAGGCTTGGGAGGGATTCGAACACAGTATAGCGTGCGAGGGAGGAAGCTCACCAACCACTAGGCTATCATCCTTCTTGTGCTTGAAAGGAATGAGTAATATATTTAATAACTATTGAACCAGGTTAGACCAATGGTTCAATCGCGGTTGAACCAGTGAACCATCGAACCAAGAGCCTCACCGGTTCAATTACCGGTCCGGTCTCAATAACTATGCTTAGACGCCACCATCTCTTGTCCAACTAACTAGGTTTTCATCTAGAGAGAGGATGGTACCTCAACCATGCCCCAAGGGGATCACGATGTACGAAAACGTTGTTGTTTCCAGCTCAGGAAATCACGAGCTAGGATTTTGCCTACCAAACCCTCTCTTGCACCTGCCATTGCCACCCGCAAGTTCCATAATCCTAACAACGTCCGTTAGCACGCAGCTTAGCCGTACTATTGCCCCACCACCGGCCAAACCAAACCAAGATTGCCCTGCAGTGCGATCATTGCCGCCTTCTGCCAGATCCCGCAAAGCTACACCACCGTACATATATATATACACATAAAAGTATATTTAACAATAAATCAAATGATAGGAAAAGAATTAATAATTACTTAAAATTTTGAATAAGACGAACGGTCAAATATATTTAAAAAAGTCAACGGCATCAAATATTTTGGGATGGAGGGAGTAAGGGAGTAGTTTGTTTTACCGATATCTATACATAACTGGACAATACATTACAATTATAAATCACTTAACCACAATGCAAATCATAATTCATCAGTTAAGGTCAGTCGTCATCATACTATTGAATAGGTGACGAATACCCAACATATATCAGTAATCTGAAAGTGTCACATTTATATCTCCATAGTCCATTTCTGTCAAAAGTTTAACCACCAAACTATCTGCACACACAAAAAAAAGCATTTGTTAGATAACGAAGCATCTTCATACACTGTAGGAATAAGGACATTTTGTGCTACAACAACTTTAGCCCATGTATGTATATATCCAAGAGGACCAAGAGGGCATTTACAGGAACACCAATGCCAAACTCATTTGCTAGCCTGATGTGTATTGATTACCATACATCCATGGTATTGGTTATTTATCTACCGACCAATGCACTAAACAGCATTATAATTTTCTCAAATGTAAAGTTTGACAAAAAAAATTCTAAGCAATTTACGGCACAAATCTAAAACAAAAATTACTAAGAAACAGAGTGAAACTAATGACAGTGCATACCTGATTGGTTCCACCTTAAACAACACAAAAGTAACCATAATGGAGTTAAATAAATATGACTGTCAATCTGAAGACCATGTGTACAATGCACGATTTATTGATGTACGGTAGATATGCTCAGGAAACACAAAGAAAATCTCACCTAGTCACATGCCAATTATCGTAAATTAACCTCAATTCACATTGTTTACATTTCATTGAAGTGAAGAACCATAATATTCATAGCAAACATAGCAGATGCTCTACTCACCAAATCAACACCGTGAAGAAAAAAGCATAGCTAAATATACTTGAAACAAACAATACTAAATACAAAAGGCAAAAAAAATCTAGGTTAAGTTCAATCACAAAAAGCTTTGCTTATCGTACTTTCACAGCTCCACTGTGCAGTTTTGAATGGTGTTACTGTCCAATTTCCTTCCTGTTCCTTCTACCTGACATTCAGTTGGATAAATAAATTGGCAGCTAGCAGCAGTACAAAGGGACCACCGAGTACCTGCTCTGCGTGAAACATCAGCCAACCTACCAAAAACAGATTATTTTTAGACACACAAACATGAAAATAAACTGGGAAGTTAGTACAAATGAAAAGGCTGAGGGGACTTAGTTCCAGAGATGGGTATACCTGTTGATTCTTAGTAGCATTTAGCAATTTTATAGCCTACTCAGCTGATGCTCTGCACAGACATGTAATTCATAGCCAGTTTAATACTTTAATTATGACAATTGCCAAGAACTGAACTACATTCAGATTCAATCGGAGTATGGATGATCAATCAAACATATATATGACGGCAGATCTAATAAAATTCAACACATAAGACACCTGTACAGGTGCCTTCTACAGCAGAATCGGTACAGCAGAAGTTTTCTCCTTTTTTTTTTTTGCATATAACTTGAAATTACAATAAATTCATCGACTGGCCAGGATGTACAACTGCAATAAAAAGCGCCCTCTGGACTTCTCTTTTTTAGCTTCATTGCATAGATGTCACAGAAAACGGGGAAATAATTGGATAGTTGCACGTTGAGAAAAAACACAATAAAAATTATTCTTACATGTATAAGAGCTAAATATCTGGATTTAGAATCTCTGAGGCAAAGCTCTCCTCTAGACCTTTAGCAGAAGCATAGAGCAGAACAGATCAGGATAGGGAGATAATAATACAATTTTTGAAGCAAAATAATCCAAAGCCAGCATCCAAATCTCCCATGCCCAGCTAATGCATATCAATAGGCCATGCATGCGTAGTTGAAAACTTTTAAGATAGTTTCAGACTCTGCTAATAGGAAAAATAGCAAAACACCTTAAAGGCAAGGCAAGGCAACCAGCTCACAAGCATATACTCCATGCATGCTCATCCAAAGGTGGCCTTCGTAAAATAATAGTAGAAATCACATGTTTACTACATCTATGCATACTCTCTGCAATATGCCCCCAAGCGCTGAAGCACCTTCTAATATGTTTGAGCTCAAAATAGTCTTCACCGTTAATTCACCCATTTGATCTCCAAGAAGTAAGAACTACTAAATGTTGTGTGCGGAGATAGATCTAGATTACCATGCCTTCTCCATCTGCGCAAGGCCAAGCAAACAATGGTAGCTTTGCCCTGACATCAATTCCCATCTGCTTTCTAGCTCCCTGGGAAGGCAACCGACGGCCAGATCCGTTGTCCTTGATCGTAACGAAAATGTCTGCCATGTGAAAAGCAACAGAATCGGCTAGAACGCAGGTGAAGCAAGAGAAAAAGCAGAGAACGGAGGATTGACGAAGCAAAGAAAGAACACGGACCTTCGAGAGGAGCCTGGAAGGGGAGGATGCGTGGAGTTAGCTGCCGGATTGACCACCTCATCGACAACCTTGAGCCTCAGCCTGCTTTGTAGCGCCACCGAATAGAATAGATCAGCTCGTCGCCGCCGCCGCTTGGATATAGTTGACCAAGCCGTTGAGCTACAGTGCGGCACCACCAGGTCAAGAGCGGTGTTGCCGGATCGACCGTCTCGTCGTCGACCCCAAACTCATCCCCGCTGAATCGAGCATTGGACGGAGGGATGCGATGGAGCAGGACGGAGAACCGGCAGACCCCCCCAAACCCATCTTCTCACAAGCTCGAGGCAGCGGCGGACCCAAACTCATCTTCTCGCAAGCATTCTCCGCCACTCCATACTTCCTTGAGCTGGAACGGACAGCGGGGCGCGGTGTTGTCGCCTTGTCGGGGCGAGGATAAGCGCCGGACGGCCGGAGAATGGAGCGGCGGCGCGGGGTGTCGATGGGGCGGAGAGGGAAAGGAGAGGGGAAGGAAAGCAATGATTCTAGGGTTTCTGGGGAAGGGGTATTGGTATATATAGTTTTTCAGAAAAACCCTTTGATGCTCGTTTTTCAGAGCGCGGTCCTATTTCTCTCTTCTTCGTGTAAGAATTTCCTGGTTATGGAGGACTTATACGCAAAAGAGCATAACGTAGCACCGAAAACACATTATCAATACAACGAAGGATTCTTTTGAAAAATTGCCACCACACTCGGGGCGACGATCGATCTCAGCCGTCTCTGCGACGAATCGGACGGCTAGCAGTTGCACAGCGCGGACGCACGAGTGGGCGCGGAATCCACCCGCCTCCCAGCGCGCGTGGGTGACGTGGATGCCTCCGCGTGCAAACACGGCGCTCCGAAGCGCTCACAGCTCGCCAATTCAGGGCAGGTTTTAATTTAACCGATTAAGCTAGTGGAATAGGAATAGAGTAGAAATTAGAATCGCTCTCAGCCCGCAAATTCCCAGTAGGTTTTAATATAACCGATGCACACGCACCGTAAGAGTAGCCATGGCTCATTTTCTTCTCACCACACTAGCAAAGCAGGCGGTACCGTAGCTGGATCATAAATCATAACCGGAGTCGTACCGATTTTTAACCAGCAATTAACGCGTTGATGGTTCACAAGGAACCGGCGGTCCTGATGTTTATTTTTGGGTAGTGTCGGGAGTGTTAGAGAAAAGGGAAAATAAAAAGATTAAGAAGATATTAAAATATGGCATGATTCATTAAGTATTAATTAAAGTAAATCTCACAAAATCATAGATATTTTAGATAAATTATCACAAACTACAAAATTCATAAAACTACAGAGTTAACACTAAATTTATCACAGAACTAAATTTTTAACGTGGAATATCACAAAACTACATATTTATATTTAGTAATAAAATTATCACAAAATACAAGTTTTATATCAACTTAATCACAAAACTTGGATATATGTAACTCAAACATCACATTAATGTTAAGGATTTAAATCCCAAAATCTGTAATTTTGTGAAAAAAATATTGAATCTGTAATTTTGCAATACTTAGTCTTAAACATGTAGTTTTGTGAGAAGTTTATTGTTAAATCTGTAGTTTTGTGATACATCACCTTAAATTTATAGTTTTATAATATTTTAACGAAAGTACAGGTAGTTTGTGAAATTTAGTGTATTACTTATTTAAAACTTGACAAGTAGATTAATATGATTTTCTAGAATAACTTTCCAATAATTTTTTCTTTAAAAACATACTATTTAGTAGTTCGAAAATGTACGCGTGAAAACAAGGGGATTTTCCTCTTCAATTCTCTCCTACCAAACACATGCCTTGTTCGGTTGATCCTTAAGAGGGAGGGATCAGAGAAGATCGAGATAGACAAATTTCACATCTTAATAGGCATGGAATTATTTTTCTTCAAATCCCTCTCAATCTTCATGTGTTGTGAGAGGGATTAACCTAAATAGGTCTGAAAGGAGTTCCTGATGAGCTGAGATTTGGCCCATCGAAATGAGACTTTAGGTCAAATCTGGCCCAATACTTAAACCGTATGGACGGGTGGGTATTGAAGGCCGAATGGTACGTGAATTGAGTGAATTCAAAAGAAAAAAAAATACAAAGGAACGTATATGTGATAGTATAGGAAATATGAATTCACAGTACATCTATTCTAATTCAAAAGGTGTTGATCACTAAAATTAAGGTTACTAATACTATTGAGCAGACCAATTCACCAGCAGATACTATGGTCCTATTTAGGAAGCTTATATTTATGAGAAGCAGGTGGTTACTAGCCAGCTTATGAAAATTTAAAGAAGCTGGAAAACCCAACTTCCGCCTTTTAATTTACCTTTTGGATTAAAAAACTATAAATTCTCAAAATCTGAATGAGAATCTGAACTTCTTCGGGAAACTGAAATTTTTGAAAGAAGCTACATCAATTAAAAGCTCCACAAATATGACCTATAGGTGCCGTTTAGACCCAAGGCGGTGACCGGGCGACCGTCGCCACCGCGCCTTCCGCTCCCCCCTCTCCACCTCGCCGTCGCCTGAGCGACCGCCGGCAAAGCTGGGCGGTGCAAGGACGGCGGCGGCGGGGTTTCCCCGCGGCCGTGGGCGTGGGCGTCGCAGGCTCGCAACCATGATTGGGTCGCAACATCTGTGAGCTTCTTGGCTTAGCAAGTTTGCCTTCACGCTCGAGCTCGTGATATGAGGTAGACCAACAATGGGCTTAGGGGGGTGCCTGTACGGTGAAGTCTTCATGGTAAGCACTAAATTTTATTGGACGGGTTCCTGGGCACCCCCTCAGCCCATTTGGGCTCCGCCCCTGCTAGTATCACCCTGGAATAACAATTATTATCACAATTAACTTTAGAATAATTACTTTATTATTCATATGTATCACAAATAATGACCACAGTTAATTCGCAAGCTATTCAACCATTCGACTAGGGCATAATGACTTTACCTAAGTATCACAAATTGGATCGAAGAAATAGACCATTCCTAACTCAAGACACTAGACATAGTTTCTATAAACTCTACATTATCAAGAAACTAGTACTAGACATTACTCTTCCAATGCAAATACCAATATTCCATACTTAAATTTAACGCTACTTATCTCACATGATGTCTTGAATGTCATGTAGAAACCATGTCTCATGAAAAACATGTTTCTTTCTCTTTTCTCATTTATTCATTTGCCACATCATTTTTATCTTGAGGTGGCAGTTTATTTAATACTGTAGACACCATTCTAGTTATTGGGTTGGGAATGATCTTAGGACCCCTTTGATTCGTAGAAAAGTGTAGGAAATTTGAAGGATTTCAATCCAATGGAAAAAATTCCTATGAAGCCTTTGAAACAATGATTGAATCCTATACTATCCTTCAAAATTCCTATGGAATGAGTAATCATATAAAGATTTTGTAGGAAAGTTCAGCAATCCTTTGAGTTTATCTCTCTCATCCGATTCCTGCGTTTTTTATGTGGTTCAATCAAACGATCATTCATGTGTTTTTTCTATATTTTTCAATCCTCTGTTTTACACACGCATTCCTGTTAGAATATGTGTTTTTTCTCTTCCTTCGTTTTTTCATTCATGCGATTAAAAGAGGACCTAGTAAATATGAGAAGGATCGCGATAAACGAGAACTGAGACGAAGGCAGGCAAGTGGTGACATTGAATGTACTGTATACTACACTGACTACTCGGGGTCGGGGTAGCTGGAGGTATCCGGCATGGCGGCATCTTGACGTTGTTGGATCGAGCAAAGCGTGTCAAACTTCATCTCTTCTCATCAGAGCACCCCGCAATGGTAAAGTAAGGTGCTCTCTATAAAACATATATCTCAGCAATAGACTATTAATAGTAAACCACCTAATAGTATGTCTACATTGGGTATCTATAGCTCTCTCATGCATTGCCTCGTTTTTCTCTATAGACTATCTCTAAGTTAGTAGATAGCTTTGTCTCTCTCTTCATTTAATATCTTCCAAGTAGAAAAATATGCTGACATGGATCTCTTGTAGAGAGCTTATAGATAACCATTGTGGGTGCGCTCACTGATCTAGATCGGTTATATTAAACTACTGGGAATTTGCGGGCTGAGAGCGATTCGGAGGCGGCGTGTTCGCACGCGGCGCTATCCACGTCGCCCTGAGCGCTGGGGCGGGCGGATTCCGCACCCCCTCGTGCGTCCACGCAGCGCAGCCGCCGGCCGTCCGATTCGTCACAGCGATGGCTGAGATCGATCATCGCCCGAGTGTGAGTGGCAATTTTTCAAAAAAAGAACCCTCCATTGCATTGATAATGTGTTTTAGGTCCCAAATCGTACGGTGCTACGTTATGTCTTTTGCGTATAAGCCCCATAACCAGAAAATTTCTTACACGAGAAGAGAGAAATCCGAAAATAGGACCGCGCTCTGAAACACGAGCATCAAAGGGTTTTTCTGAAAAACAATATATACCTATACCCCTTCCCCCGAAACCCTAGAATCTTTGCTTTCCTTCCCCTCTCCTTTCCCTTCCGCCCCATCGACGCCCCCGGCGCCGCTCCATTCTCCGGCCGTCCGGCGCTTATCCTCGCCTGACACGCCGCACCCCGCTGCCCATTCCAGCTCAAGGAAGTATGGAGCGGCGGAGAATGCTTGCGAGATGATGAGTTTGGGTCCGCCGCTGCCTCGAGCTTGCGAAAGATGGTTTTGGGGGGGGGGGGGGGTGGTTCCCGCGGTGCTCCGTCCAGTGCTCGATTCAGCGGGGATGAGTTTGGGGTCGACGACGAGACGGTCGATCCGGCAACACCGCTCTTGACCTGGTGGTGCCGCACTGTAAGCTCAACGGCTTGGTCAACTATATCCAAGCGGCGGCGGCGACGAGCTGATCTATTCTATTCGGTGGCGCTACAAAGCAGGCTGAGGCTCAAGGTTGTCGATGAGGTGGTCAATTCCGGGCGCTAACTCCACGCATCCTCCCCTTCCAGGCTCCTCTCGAAGGTCCGTGTTCTTTCTTTGCTTCGTCAATCCTCCCTTCTCTGCTTTTTCTCTTGCTTCACCTGTGTTCTAGCGCGATTCTGTTGCTTTTCACATGCAGACATTTTCGTTATAATCAAGGACAACGGATCTGGCCGTCGGTTGCCTTCCCAGGGAGCTAGAAAGCAGATGGGAATTTGAATGTCAGGGCAAGCTACCATTCTTTGCTTGGCTTGGCGCAGATGGAGAGGAATGGTAATCTAGATCTATCTCCGCACACAACATTTAGTAGTTCTTACTTCTT